>CM021106.1:244607899-244625487 GCA_007115665.2 Sequoiadendron giganteum | reverse complement strand
GGGATTAGGGCTTAAGGGTTGAGGGTTGAGGGTTGAGAGATTAAGAAGGTATAGGGGTTGAGGGTTGAGGGTTCAAGGATTATGAGGGTATAGAGGTTGAGGGATTAGGGTTTAAGGGTTGAGGGTTGAGGGATTAAGAGGGTATAGGGGTTGAGGGATTAGGGTTTAAGGGTTGAGGGTTGAGGGATTAAGAGGGTATAGGGGTTGAGGGATTAGGTTATAAGGGTTGAGGGTTGAGGTTGGAGGGCTGAGGGGATTTCAGGATTGTAGGAGGTTGAGGGATTAGGTTTGAGGGTTGAGGATTGGAGAGGGCAGGGTTGATGGATTAGGGGTTTAAGGGCTGAGGCTGAGGGGTTGAGGATTAAGAGGGCAGGGTTGAGGGATTGTTGGAAGGGTTGAGGTTGAGGGATTGGGATGGTGGGGTTGAGGGACAGGGTTTAAGGGTTGCGGGCTGAGGGTCGAGGGACAGTGAGGCAGTAGCTGAGGATTGACAAGGCCGAGGGCTAAGGGCTGAGGCTGAGGCTGAGGGTTGAGGGCTGAGGGACCAGAGTGGCATGGGGCTGAGGGATTAGGCTTAAGGGCTGAGGGTTTTAGGGTTGGAGGCATAGGGCCTAGGGATTAGGGCTTAAGGGCTGAGGGATGAAGATCAGATACGCTGATGGACAGGGTTGGTTGCCAATGGTTGAGGGGTTGAGGGACAGAGGGTAGGGTCAGGATTAGGGTTAGCAATGAGGCTGAGGGATTAAGGGGGTAGAGGGGATGAGGGATTAGGGTTTAAGGTTTAAGGTTTGTGGGTTGAGGGTTGAGGGATTAAGAGGGTATAGGGGTTGAGGGATTAGGGTTTAAGGGTTGAGGGTTGAGGGATTAAGAAGGTATGGGAGTTGAGGGATTAGGGTTTAAGGGCTGAGGGCTGAGGGCTGAGGGATTAAGAGGGTATGGGGGTTGAGGGATTAGGGTTTAAGGGTTGAGGGTTGAGGTTTGAGGGTTGATGGATTAGGCCTCACTTATCTCACAATCCCTCTCAGTCAGGCCTCACTTACCTCCCACCCTACTTTCTTAGGTCTCTCCTTCCCACCCCCTCTCTCCCACTTTGCCTCCCTCTCCTTCTCTTAGGTGTCTCCCTCCCAGCCTCTCTCCCTCTCTCTCTCTTAGGTTTCTCCCTCCCACGCCCTCTCCCTCCTCCTCTCTCTCTCTCTCAAGTCTCTCCCTCCCACCCCCCTGTCTCTCTCTCTCTCCCTCCCACTCACTCTCTCTCTCACTCCCTCTATCTCTCTCCCACATTGTGTCTCTCCCTCTCTCTCAAGTCTCTCCTTTCCAAAGGAACATATTTGGTGCTCGCCAAATTTGGCGTGCGCCAAATTTGGTGAGCGCCAAATGGGTTTTACCTTGAAACGGTAAAAACAAGGCTTGACCCCATGATTCAGGCCTACATTCTCCTATATTTGTCTAGTTCAATGCTTTATCTGAGTTAGAAACACCTTTTTTATGCAATTGACTTCATATTGTACCAATCTATGCTTGATCCATCACCTTTTTACCAATAATCTACATGGTAGACAACGTAGAAGAAGACATTTTGAAGTTTCTACATCATTTTGCATTATCTGAGGTAATATATTCATTTTGGTAAATTGAAATGTTTGAATTTAGTATATTTGTTTGTTTTTTACAATATAAACTAAATTTCCTTAATGATTTTATTAATCATAACAATTGGACTTAGAATTCAACATTGAATTAGATGAGATTTGCATAAAAAAGGTCAATTTTATGAGTTTGAAGAACAAAAAAAAAAATGACATTTACTTAACATAAATTTACTTATGAATTCTATTTGCATTGCTTATAGTAGTCCATTTCTAGCATGTATAGTGGAATTCACCATATTTCACTTTTTTCAACTAATTTGGAAAACCTAATAGCTTTCATCAATGTTAATGCAAGTGTCCATTATTTTTTTTGTTCCATAAAAAATTCAGCTTCATCACATGTGCTTAGATAAATTCAAGTGAGTTGATGTAGTTGAGAATGCTTATTGTATTTCTAAGTTACCTCATTGCCAAAGATCATCCATAAATAACAAGCTATGATTTTCAAGAAGACTACCATTCTAAACCTCCAGAATATTTTAACAAAACCCACCATATGTAAGTCTATTGCTCGAAATATTGTATTCATACAACAGTCACTCCTAAAAAAATGAAATAAAATCAATATTACTAGAAAATCTAATCCATGAATTTTTCATCATAACCTTTATAAAGTTCAAGTTCAATAATGCTAGTCAAAAGACACAACTTCAAAATCAACGTTCTAGGCCTCTGGTGTAGGAGCACCTTGTAAGCTCAATTTTGTCAAAAATGTCATATTTAGTTCAAGCATGGTCAAATGCTAGGATTTTAGTTAATTTTGAGTATATTGTGTTCATTAAGGTCAATTAGACCATTTTATAATGTATTTGGAGCTAAGGGAGTTTAGTTGTGTCATAGCTTGCAATTTGGCTAAATGTGGTCAGAAAAGTTGCTAAAAGATGCAAAAGTTGCAAAGTTCGAGGGAGTTGGAATGAAATAAAAATATGTTTAATAACCTTCAATCCCTCTAAGGAGAGGTTGTTGGTTGATTTGTACCCCATTTTTTTTATCAAGAAGAACGTTATTAAATTCTAGAAATTTACTAGTTTCTCTCACTTTTCTTGTTGCGGTACGACCTGTACGAACTTTAAGATGATATGAAACTAGTTGGATGTTGTAGATTAATGAACTAGCTTTAATTTTCATCTATTTATAGGTTCTAAATTTTTGTATAGCGAAATTTATATTTTTTTTACTGCTGCTACCTACTTTCACAGTGTTCTTCAATTGAGGGGTTTCATTATGTAATTCGACCCATTACACTTTTTCTGCCTACTGTAACTTATGGAATGGGTCCTCTAACTTTTAAAATACATACCTAACCTATTTAGAATTTTGTGGGGTCAAGGTTGGGTGTTTGGGATAATGTTCTAGGACTGTAGCAGGGTCTTTTCATGGTGAAAATTAGGGCTTCAAGTGGTGTTTTGACAAAATGTGGGAAGGACTGTTCATGTCATGTATTATTCACCATGTGAAGGGTCTAGTAAGTGTGTTTGGTGCTTTGTATGGGTCTGGCAGGTTTGAGAGATAAGAGTTTCATTAAAACCCCAATTATTTTTCTTGAAATTGAGGGTTTGGTATATTAGGGGTCTAGAGGTCTTGGACCTGGAAACAAATCAGGAAATTGGAGGTTTTCACACATAAAATACTTTTCTTTGAGGATTTTGAGTGAATATGTAGTGTTTAAAAGGTACTCTCTTTGTAAATTAAGCCAATTGAATAGCCTTTTCCAAGGTGGGTCTATTGGAAGTCAATGTTGGTCCAAAGGAGTTGATGCTGGGGTTTACCTATGTATTATAACTTGCAAATGGGTATCTTAATCATCCCTGAGTTTTTCAAGTGTTTTGGAAAATATTGGTGAAAAGGCCCTTGAACCGAGTTACCTATGCTATAAGGGGAAAACTTGCTATCTCTGAGGCATTTTCCTGTGGTGGTGAATTTTCACTCGGGGAAAGAGTTGTCAAATGGAAGTAGTTGAAAGTTGCAAAGTGGTGCAACTTTCGTTCTGCAGCACGTGTGACCAAAAAAACTGTTCCAACACGTCTGAGTGGGTACGTTTATGTTAGGCATGGTCGTCTTTCACACCCAAACACGTGGAATCGATCTGAGCTATGTTCAACCAAATCGATCCCTTAAGGGTCCAAAGTGCAAAATGACTATGAAATTCAACATGATATTACTCAGACACCATGATGCTTAGAAACTTCTCATCTGAACCTATGGGATCATGTTGGGCCCATCGACAATAACCTCACTCGGTTTTCGCTATCTCGGAGGCATTTTCCTATGCTGGTGAATTTTCACTCTGGGAAAAAGTTGTCAATGTCAAGTAGTTGAAAGTTGCAAAGTGGTGCAACTTTCGTTTTGTAGCTCGTCTAACCAAATAGACTGTTTTAACGTGTCTAGGTGGGTACGTTTATGCTAGGCATGGTCCTCTTTCACACCCAAACACGCGGAATTGCTCTGAGCTACGTTCAACCAGATCGATCCCTTAAGGGTCCAAAGTGCAAAATGGCTGCAAACTTCAACATGCTATTACTCAAACACCGTAATGCTTAGAAACTTCTCGTCTGATCCTATGAGATCAAATTGGGCCCCTCTACAATAACCTCTCTCGATTTTGATTATCTTGGAGGCATTTTCCTGTGCTAGTGAATTTTCACTCGAGGAAAAAGTTGTCAAATGCAAGTAGTTGAAAGTTGCAAAGTGGTGCAACTTTCATTCTGCAACTCGGGTGACCAAACGAACTATTCCAATGCATCCAGGTGGGTAATTTTACGCTAGGCATGGTCCTATTTCACACCCAAACACGTGGAATCGCTCTGAGCTACGTTCAACCAGATTGATCCCTTAAGGGTCCAAAGTGCGAAATGGCTGCAAACTTCAACATGCTATTACTCAGACACCGTGATGCTTAGAAACTTCTCATTTGATCTTATGGGATCACGTTGGGCCCCTCTACAATAAAATCTCTCGGTTTTCTCTATCTCGGAGGCATTTTCCTGTGCTGGCGAATTTTCTCTCGGGGAAAAAGTTGTCAAATACAACTAGTTGAAAGTTGCAAAGTGGTGCAAATTTCGTTCTGCAGCTCGTGTGACCAAACGAATTGTTCCAACGCGTTCGAGAGGGTACTTTTACGCTAGTCATGGTCCTCTTTTTCACCCACACACGCGAAATCACTTCGAGCTACGTTCAACCAGATCGATCCCTTAAGGGTCCAAAGTGCAAAATGGCTGCAAACTTCAGCATGCTATTACTCGGACACCATGATGCTTAGAAAATTATCGCCTGATCCTATAGGATCATGTTAGGCCCCTCTATAATAACCTCTCTTGGTTTTCGCTATCTCGGAGGCATTTTCCTGTGCTAGCAAATTTTCACTCGGGGAAAAAGTTGTCAAATGCAACTAGTTGAAAGTTGCAAAGTGGTGCAACTTTCATTTTGCAGATCATGTGACCAAACAAACCATTCCAACACATCTGGGTGGGTAAATTTATGCTAGGCATGGTCCTCTTTCGCACCCAAACATGCTGAATCACTTTGAGCTACGTTGAACCGGATCGATCCCCTAAGGGTCAAAAGTGCAAAATGGCTGCAAAATTCAGCATGCTAGTAATCGAACACCATGATGCTTAGAAATTTTTTGTCTAATTCTTTGGGATCATGTTGGGCCCCTCTACAATAACCTATCTCAGTTTTTTATATCTTGGAGGAATTTTCCTGTGTTGGCGAATTTTCACTCAGGGAAAAAGTTGTCAAATGCAAGTAGTTGAAAGTTGCAAAGTGGTGCAACTTTTGTTTTGCAGCTCGTGTGACCAAATGAACTGTTACACATCTGGGTGGGTACGTTTATGCTAGGCATGGTCCTCTTTTGCACCGAAACACGCAGAGTCGCTCTGAGCTACATTCAATCGGATCGATCCCTTAAGGGTCCAAAGTGGAAAATGGCTGCGAACTTCAGCATGCTATTACTTGGACACTGTGATGCTTAGAAAATTCTTGTATGATCCTATGGGATGATGTTGAGCGTTTCTATAGTAACCTCTCTCGGTTTTCACTATCTCTGAGGCATTTTCCTGTGGTGGAAAATTTTCACTCGGGGAAAAAGTTGTCAAATGCAAGTAGTTGAAAGTTGCAAAGTGGTGCAACTTTCATTTTGTAGCTCGTGTGACCAAATGAACTATTCCAATGCGTTCGGGTGGGTAGGTTTACGCTAGGAATGGTCCTTTTTTGCACCCAAACATGCGGAATTGCTCTGAGCTACGTTCAACCAGATCGATCCCTTAAGGGTCCAAAGTGCAAAATGGTTGCGGACTTCAACATGCTATTAATCAGACATTGTGATGCTTAGAAAATTCTCGTTTGACCCTATGGGATCATGTTGGGCCCGTCTACAATAACCTCTCTCAGTTTTTGCTATCTCGGAGGCATTTTCTTGTGCTGGCGAATTTTCACTCAGGAAAAAAGTTGCCAAATGCAAGTAGTTGAAAGTTACAAAGTGGTGCAACTTTGGTTCTGCAGCTCGTGTGACCAAATGAACTATTCCAATATGTCCAAGTGGGTACGTTTATGCTAGGCATGGTCCTCTTTCGCACCCAAACATGCAGAATCGCTTCAAGCTACGTTCAACCATATCGATCCCTTAAGGGTCCAACGTGCAAAATGATTGCGAACCTCAACATGCTATTACTCGGACACCGTGACGCTTAGAAACTTCTCATATGATCGGAAAAAACTAAAAAATTGGCAAAAATTGCTTTTAAAACCTGCAAAAAAATGCAAATAAAATCGTGCAGATTTTCATGTGAAAAAAACAATGAGACCATAGCTTGTTGCTTACTATTATGCTTTGATAAAAAATTTCCAAGCATCCATAGCTTGTTTGAAAGCACCTATTTTAGGCTTTTAGCTATACCAGCAAGGCAGTGAACTGTTTGATAAAATGCTTTGGTAGACATGTATGAAAAATGTCGTAGCATAGACAAGGCAGTGAACTATTTGAAAAAATGCCTCAAAGAAATGCCCTCTCATGGTGATGGAATGCCATGACAATCCATAGCCATAGGCATTCGCCATGGCATTCCATCACTATGAAACCACATTTCTTTGAGGCATTTTTTCAAAAAATTCATTGCCTTGTCTATGCTATTGCTTACTATTATGCTTTGATAGATTTTTTCCAAGCATCCATAGCTTGTTCGAAAGCACCTGTTTTAGGCTTTTAGCCATAGCAACAAGGCAGTGAACTGTTTTGATGAAATTCTCTAGTAGATATGTATGAAAAATGTCATACCATAGACAAGGCAGTGAATTGTTTGAAAAGATGCCTCAAAGAAAAGTGTTCTCATGGTGATGGAATGCCATGATAGCCCATCACCATAGGCATTCATCATGGAATTCCATCACCATGAGACCACATTTATTTGAGGCATATTTTCAAACAATTCACTACCTTGTCTATGGCTTGTCATGGCATTCCATCACCATGAGACCACTTTTCTTTGAGGCATTTTTTCAAAAAGTTCAATGGCTTGTCTATGTTATTGCTTACTATTATGCTTTGATATATTTTTTCCAAGCATCCATATCTTGTTCGAAAGCATTAGGGTTTTAGGGTTTTAGCCATAGCAAGAAGGCAATGAACTATTTGATAAAATGCTTTGGTAGACATAAATTAAAAATGTCATAGCATAGACAAGGGAATGAACTATTTGAAAAAATGCCTCAAAGAAATGTGGTCTCATGGAATTCCATGACAAGCTAGAGCAATTGGCAACTGCTCCTAGTTATTAGTTATGCAATGTGAAGTAATTGCATAATTGCTTAGGTTGACTTTGTAAAAAGCTATAATGTAATTGAAATTTTGTCATCTATCAACATCTAGTTATTCATTATGCACTGTGAAGTGATTCTTTGAGTTTGAAAGATGTGCAATGCATGAATATAAACTACTCCAAAAGTAGAAAAGACAATTTCTCGTGTCTCGGGTAGAGTTCTTTTTACAATGGTTTTGAGAGTCTAATAGAGCATTTCATCACTACTCCACCAATGTAGGCCAAGTAGATTGGTGGAGTAGGTTAATGTTAGGGTGTTTTGAATGTTTTTTATGATTGTAGGTATAGGGGAATGCAAGAATGCTCGGATGAAGTTTTCGTTACACACATAAATTGAAGGTTTCCACACAAAATTTGATGCTACAGTCATGCATAATGAAGAAATAGAATTTTACATGGCTTGAGAAGGGTATAGATGATGTTTTCAGGTTTATTTAAAGGTTTTTGAAGATATGGCACATTGGTAGAAGATGTGGAAGGTGATGTTCCAAGAAACCCTCATTATTTTGCTTGCAAAGCCTATATTCAAGGGTTTTGATATTTAAATGTTTTCAAAGGTATTCAATGATTTGGGAAAATGTTAAAGGTTAAGGTTGTTGATTTGATGTTTAGACTAGGGTGGAATCTTGATGAAGAATGGTGTTATGATTGTGAAAATCAGTAAATCTGATAACTCAGAGTTATGTGAATATGTTATTGGTTTGTTTCTATTAGAAGCATGATGATTATGAGGCTCTTGTAAGTCTGATAATAGTTTGAAGGTAAGAATGTATGTTTATTAGCCTTGGGGAGTGTGAGTTGTATCAAGGAGGTTTTGGTGAATATTGAAGTATTGGTTGGTTCAATGCCTTTGATAAGGTTTTTTTGTTAAGATCAGTCAATTAGATGTTGATAATGGTCTAGAATATGATTTTGGTGATTTGGGAAACTGACATGTTGTCTTGGAGTTTTATAGAATTGAAGAAATCAAGTGAATTTGAAGAGAAATTGATGAAAATTTTAGTAAACAAGTTGTTTGTTTAATTTGATCTTCTCCCGATTTTGTTTGGGATTGAAATCCCTTGAAGAAATGATGGTGTTGAGGAGTTTGGTTATTGATGCTTTGCATCATAGTGGTATCAGAGCATCAAGAAGTAGATCTATTTTCATTTTGCAGGTTGAAGAAGAAGGTGAAGAGGCAAGGTTGCTAAGATGCCTCCAAAGAAGAATGATATGGCTAAAGAGATGGAGGAGATGAAAGATAGGCATGCAAGAGAACTTAGAGAGTTGGAAGAGAGAGTCATAGCCTTGGAGACAAATAAAAGAAGGGAAGTGGAAGAGACTGAGATTGAAGAAGAGGAAGATGAGGAGTTTGAAGATGTGGAAGAAGAGCTTACTCCAGAGGATCAAAGAATTGCAAGGTTGTTGAAGGCAGTGAAGACTAAAAAGCCTAAGGTAAAACTTGATGTTCCTAAGTATGGTGGTAGTTTAAATGATGAAGAAATATTGGATTGGATTGCTGCAATTGATAACCATTTTGAATGGGATGAGGTTCCTGAAGAACAAAGGGTCAAGATTGCAAAAACTAAGTTGCAGGGTCATGCTTTGGTATGGTGCGATTACTTTCAATCTGAGAGGAGGAAGCAAGGAAATTCTAAAATCACATTATGGGATAAGATGATATAAAAACTCAAAGGTAAATTCTTACCCAAGGATCATCAAGTTCAGTTGTTTAAGAGGTTGAAAAAATTAAGACAAAGGGAGATGGATATTAAGTCTTATACTGAGGAGTTTTATAAATTGAGTTTAAGATCTGGTCATCATGAGAATGAAGATGAAAAGATTGCTAGATATATTGGTGGTTTAAGGTTAAACATACAAGATGAATTGGTTTTGGATAATCCTAGGACTGTAGAGGATTGTTATCAAATGGCAATCAGGGTGGAGGAGAAAATGAAGAGAAGGAAAGACAAAGCAACAAGAGGAAGAGGCAACACTTCTAGAGAAAGAGGATTAAATCCTAATTTCAAGGAAAATAATGAGTCTCAAGGAGATAACAAGAAGGACTGGGATCAATCTGATTCCAAAGGTGGATGGAGAGGTTCAAGGGGCAGATTTAGTGGAGGAAGAGGCTCCTACTAGTTCTCAGGAAGATGCTACACTTGTAACCAGCCTGGACATCTAGCCTTCAAGTGCCCTGAAATGAAAGGCTCAAGTTACTATGGTGGAGAGAGGAGGAATCAACTAGTGCATGAGGATGAAGAAAGTGTGACCTCACCTGTGGTGAACCTTACATCTGAAGTTGGAGAGAGTTTGATGATTAGGAGAACATTGCTCAAGGCACCAATCTTTGAAGAATCCCCACAAAGGAAATCACTCTTCAGAATCAATTGCAAGGTACAAGGTAAAGTATGTAGGATGGTAGTGGATTCAGGCTCAACTGAAAACATGGTTTCTTGTGAAATGGTGAATAAATTAAATTTGAAAAGAATCCCTCATTGCTTACCTTACAAAGTATCTTGGTTAAGTGATGGTCAATCTTTGTTAGTAAATGAGAAAGCTATTGTAGATTTCCAAATTGGTGAGTATAGGGATAGTGCTATTTGTGACATTCTTCCAATGGACTGTTGTCACATACTCCTTGGAAGACCATGGTAGTATGATAGGTGTGCCATGCATGATGGGAAAGAAAATAAGTATACCATAAGGAAAGATAGCCATACGTTTGTTTTGACTCCACTTCTAGAGGATGTGAAAGGGAAAGACAAAGTAATCATGTGTGGGAACAAGGAGTCTGTAAGTGTTGTGAGGGAAATCAAAAATTCTGGTTTTGGGAACCATTATAGATCTGGTAATACAGGGGCAGTGGATATAAGGACCGATGTAGTAGCAAAGGAGGTAATGACACCGGGTTTGTGTGAAAGTCTTATGGTGGGCACAATAAAATTTCTTGTTCTTGAAGATGTGAGAGTAAAGAAAGAAAGGTTTGTAACTACAAAGATAGATAACACTGATAAAATAGTGAAGAAGCATGGTGGTAGTGTGTTGGGACTGATGACAGGGGTACAAGGATAACCATTTGCTAAATGGGTAAAATGCTGAGTTTTGGATATTTCAATGAACCTGACTTGGAGATTGTTTTCAAATTGCCATTGTATGAATGTTGAGAGTCTTTGTAGGGCCTTGGTGGAGATTTGTTGTTATTTTTCAAGATTAAAGGTTTGAAAACCTTGAGGGTGAGTTGATGCCTAGTAGGCTAAATCATTATGAAGAAGAGTTCTTTGACTGAGAATTGACATTTCCATTGTTGTGAGTCTTCTCCACCTTGGCTCTCAATCAAAGCACAACTTGATTTATCATTTCAAAGCAATTTTTTTGATGCATTTTTTCAAGCAGTTCATTACCTTGTCTATGATATTGCTTACTATTATGCTTTTGATATATTTTTTCTTTGACTTTGAAAGATGTGCAATGCAATGTAATCAATGACATGAATATAAACTACAAAAATCCATTTTTTACAATTCATTAGTTAAAATATTTATTATATTTTCTCTCTATATCTCTATATGCTATGGAAATACCTTGCAATTGTATTTAAAAGGCTTAATAGGTCAGCTAGGTGGTATTTGCAAAATCAAGTTGTGAATGAATGGTAATTAAGAGAAAAATTGGCAAATTGCCATCTTAGAAGTCTAACGAAGGGTGGTTATGGTGGTTGATCAGCTCAAGGGGTAGTTGGAAGGTGGTATCAAGATATATTGTTGTAATACCCTGAGTTGAGGGTTGATTTTTTTCAGTTTCTAATAAGAAAATATACTTTTGAAAACGTTGATCACTGGATTTCTTTGTTTTCTTGAATTTTATTTTCCTTGCACAGGCCCATACAAGTCTATCATGACTTGAGGCTTTGGATACTTGATTGCATATGTGTTTACTCTCTTTGCATATATTTTGAAGGTTTAAATCCATCGTTGGTGTGTGTGGGATCAACAAACTTGGTTACTGCTTTGTTTTTTGTGTTAGGGGTTTTGAGGGCAACACCATGACACATTAGCCAATCCACCTACTATTCTAACCCTATGGCTCAGTAGATTGGCCTGCACCATGATTATTTTAGTGTATGAATACTTTGGAGGCTGAGAGAATGAATAAATTCAGTGGGGTGTGAAGTTCTAATGTTGTTCAAGGGTGTTTCCACCATGAAAGTAAGGAACTCAAGTAGTGAATATGAGAAATACTAAAAGAAATGGGATTGTGAGTGTCTTTTAAGTTAGGGCAGAGGTATTGTGGGGTGTTTGGACCTTTGGAAGGATTGGGGGAGGTTTGGAGTTATGAGTTTCTTTAAAACCCTTGTTTTTGTGAAGGTTTAGGACGGTTTGTGAGTAGAGGAATAGAACAAGTTCTTGGGGCTCTTAAAATGGGAGAATCCTAAGTTTGGTGAGCATCCCTAAGACTATTTCAAGTTTCCTTGGTTTGGAGGTGAGTTTGTGAGGGGGTTCCTTTGGAGATTAGGCCTAATTGTGAAGCGTAGAGCAAGGGAGGTGTATTGAAAGTTCATGTTGGTACAAAAGAGTTACTATTGGTTTTGGCATATGTTGTGTAACCCTAAGAAGGGTATCTTAATCCACCTTTAAATGGTTAGGTGTTTTTTAAAGGTTGGGAGAAATTAGGCTTGGAATGGGCTTTGAGTTTGGTGCAGGAGCACCTACACCACATCATCAATTTTTTTTTTATTTGAATACATCAATAGGTAAATGTTAGTGTATTTAGGTTTATTTTGTCTAATAAGCTTTGAGAGATCAAGCATAATGCAAATAAAGGGTGTTTTGTGTCTTAGAAGTCAATTAAAAATCATATGTTGTAAAATGCTGACAAAGCAACTTTAACACAAACAAATTTAATTAAGGGACCAACTAATCCCAAGGTTGGTTATGGGAATTGGGGAGAATATGGTTGTTGGAAAATTATTTAAAAATCCTTACCAAGGCTCGAATGAGAGAGTGGAAGAAGTTTTGTAAAAATTTTACACAATAAACACCACAATTTTGAGCAATTTTCTGGAAAAATACTGTTTTCTTGATCTTTTTGAGTGTTGTACAGGCACATATAGGTTCTTCATGGTCTAAGAATCTCAGAGGATGTGTCTAAATTTTTTCTAATTCATTTCTTTTTTATTTTGTGTCTTAACTCTTTGTTTGTAGAGATAACCAACACAAATAGTGAGTGTCCCAGTGTTGCTGAATCAAGGGTTTGAGGGGAAATTTGTGATGTAACAATCAATCCATCTGTTGTTTGCAACTGTATCTCAATGGATTGATTGAAAACATGTTATAATAAGTGTTTCAAATGATTTTGGAATAAGGAGTCATAATTATGTGGCATTTTTGTGACTGTTCTAAGACTGAACAAGGGTTTTCCAACATGGAAGTGAGGAACCAAAGAGATCTTTTTAAGAATTAATGCCTGTAAAGGTTATGTGAGGGTCAGATGAGCCTGTGAAGAAGTATTTTGAGGTGTTTGGGGCTTTGGAAGTGTTGAGAGAGGTTTGGAGTTGTATGTTTCTTTAAAACCCTTGATTTTGTGAAGGTTTAGGAGGGTTTCTTGGGAAAGTGAGTTAGAGGCTTTGTAGACACAAAATAATGACAAAATTTGAGGTTTGGCACCATGACCTAAGACTTTCCAAGGTGTTTGGGTAGATACCTAGAGTTGGAAGGGTGGTCCCTTTGAAAAAAAAAGGGCTAATTATGAAGCCAAAATTGAAGTAGGTGTGTTGAAAGTCTATGTCTGTCCAAAAGAGTGACCACTGATTCTTTGGTATGTTGTGTAGCCCTAAAAAGGGTATCTCAATCCATCTTGTAATTGTCTAGTGTTTTGGAAAGGTTGGGAGAAATATGGCTAAAACTGAGTTTTGAGTACTACAAGAATAACGAGTCACAAATGTGAGTTTTGGAAACCTTGATGAATCTGACTTAGGGATTGTTCTCAATTGATTCAATTGTCATTGTATGAATGCTGATGGTCTTTGTAGGGCCTTGGTGGAGTCTTGTTGTTCATTTGCAAGGTTGAGGAATTGAGACCCTTGAGGGTGGGTTGATGCCTATTAAACTGAATCATTATGAAGAAGAGTTCTCGATTGAGAATTGAGATTTCCATTGTTGTGAGTCTTCTCCACCTTGGCTCTGCATCAGAGTGCTACAAGGGTGGTTGTTGGATAAGGTGTTGAATGAAGAGTTTGGTTTCATGGGGCTTTGAGGTTGTGTAGATTGCTCAAAATAGGTTGTATTAATCTTGTTAGGAGCCCCTTGAAGGAAGGTTGTCAGACTGATTGGGTTTGAGCCTCCTTGTCTCTGCATCGGTGAGGCACAAGTAATTAAAGCATTCCAAAGGATACAAACCACCACGAATGGAGATTATTTATACAATACGCTTTAGATGGGGCTTATTGAGCATTCGACAGTAATTAATTAAGCATTAGATGTAATCAAAATACATGCCTACAACATTCAAGCATACAACTTACACGATACACATGATAACATCATTCAAGAATGGCAGTAGAAAAATAAGAGTTTCTTTAATCAAAAATCCGAAAGGATATACAATGATATATATTGATAAAAGTATATAAATATATCCAAAAAAACCATATAGGCTTAGTACAAAGGAGCCATTTGGAAATAAAATATCAGGTATATATATCAATAGTACAAAACATATGTTCCAAAATTCCACATAGGCATACAACAAACAACACTAATACATAGTCATTTCCCTCTAGGGGAAGGAAATAGATCCCGTGTTACCTTCAAAATTCGGCTGGATGGAGTGACTGTTGCTTGTCTTGTCTTTGGAACACACTCACTACTCCTCCTCTCTTCACTTTGGACCTTCAACTGATACAATTAAAAGTAAAGATGTTAAAACATAGAAATTGAATTATGGAATGACATATAACAAAATATAATCACTTACCACATACATATAGTCATCATGCACATTTAAAGCATCACCACGTCCACAATCTGGAGTGACACCCACCTGTAGCAACCATGAAGATAGAAATTAAAATACATAAAATTATTGTGAAATTTTTCTATAATAGACCATAAAAGAGCAAATATAATGTCAAATCGACTAATATATTCCATACATCTCTCAATGGATCAGAATTGGCTATTGTTGTAGCAACTCCATGGTCCATCGTGCCACCAACATCACCAGGGCTATCTCCTGTCAACAACTTCAAATGAAACAATATCTCAGGTATCATGTTGATATAGGAGAAAATGATGTGACACGATCAAGGAATACTTGAATGCAATGTTTGTGTTTCTCATCAATTTTTCAGATTTGTATATACGCAAAATTATGAAAACTAGCTAACATAGATTTACAACAAATTTAATGAATAAAGGCTACCTGAGTGTACATTGTTTGATGATATGAATCGCGATGTGTGGAGGAAGAAGGTGCACCAGGAAACTGTTTGAAATCCGAAGCATGTTATGAGACAAACATTCAAATATAACATTCAACTATTCAAATGCAATAGTAATATCTTTAATACTAGGGTAAGTGCACCAAGATGGTTCCCAAAAAGGGGACTTAAGTGGACAACGTTTTCATGAAATCAGGAAATAATGACCTTGGACATGAAATTGAGGATACTTAGACTCAAAATTTTGAGATGGAACAAAAAGAAGGATTCAAGTGCTCTGAGTCTACTTTCTAAACTACCAATTTATTTTGAAAATGATTGAGATTAAGGGGTTTAAACGAGGGACGTACACAAATTGGTGTTGTTTTTTTCAAAAAAACATAACATAGCAACTCTTGTACGACCCTCGTATGGTGAACTTTTTTTTAGTATTTTTAAAATCGCAATGGTCAGAAGTTAGCTAACAGTATGTAGTTGATGCATGATTTTTCTGATAATTTTTTAATGAATATTTGATTTTTTACTAATTTGCAAAGTGGACATATCCTGAAAATAGAATTTTGGCCGTGCTACCCCTACAAAATTTGGAAACTAATTGATTTGTTTTTTTTTTAATTTTTTAATTTTGTAGAATGGAGTCTAGTTTCTAAAAATGTAATTTATTTGAAAAATTGATGAACGGTTAATTTATAACGAAAAAAATACCAAACACTTTTTTTGGCAAAAAAAAGACATACAGATAAAATAAATTATGGATGAAAGACTTAACATTTTCAGAAAGTGAAAACAATTACATCGTTGGATAGCTAAGAGATAACCCAACATTACCCATGTGCTCGATTTTTTTGATATTGAACCACATGCAATCTTGATGGTGAGCACGAACTCGATTATGAGAAATATGTTGGATTTTTTAAAAACACGTCTCTAGTCGTTGGGAATACCCTCCAAGCCTTTGGGTTGGTATTCCAAGGCATTACCAAGCTTAAAGTTCGGGAATTCCCAAAGCAATATATAACATGAGTGCATTATAATGCGCACATGTTATATCTCACTTTTGAAATGGTTTTTCCTTCTACGGGAAACATGTCTGCTAGAACATAATGTGAGCACGTTATAACGCCCTCGCGTTATGTCTTACTTCATGTTAAATGCTAATATATTAATGTATGCTGATATATTTTTATGTACATGAATGTATGTATGCTTGTATGGATGTAAGATTATATGTACATATGTATTATGCTTGTATGTGTGCATTTATGTATGTCTTTAGACGAAGGGAGAATTTAGAGAGAGTCTAGAGAGATGGAGAGGGGGTCGAAGTGAGAGTTTAAGAGAGAGGGAGTGGGAGAGAAGGGGTTGGATTGAGGGGGACTTAGCTAGGTAGGGTGGGAGGGATAGAGGGAGGGAGAAAGAGAGAGGGGGGGTGGGAGAGAGAGAGAGGGGGGTGGGAGAGAGAGAATTGAGGGAGAGAGAGAGAGAGAGAGAGAGTTATGTAGGTAGGGTGTGAAAGGGAGAGACTTGAGAGTGTGAGAGGGAGAGACTTGAGAGTGTGAGGGGGGTGAGAGGGAGAGACTTGAGAGATAGGTAGTGAGAGGGAGTGTGAGAGAGATGGAGTGTGAGAGAGAGGGAGTGTGGGAGAGAGAGGGAGTGTGAGTGAGAGACCTGAGAGAGGGAGAGGGTGTGAGAGGGAGTGACCTGATAGAGGTAGAGAAAGAGGGGGGTGGAGTGAGAGGGACTTATCTAGGTAGGGTTGGAGGGATAGATAGAGAGAGGGGAGAGAGACAAAGACAGAGTTACCTAGGTAGGTTGCCAGATGGAGAGACCTTAGAGAGAGAGGGGGTGGGAGGAAGAGACATGAGAGAGAGGGAGAGAGAGGTAGTGGGAGAGAGTGGGATGGAGTGAGAGGGACATAAAGAGAGATGGATAGAGGGAGTGAGAGAGGGTGGTAGGGATTGATTGAACGAGAGGTACACAGAAAGAGGGAGATGATAGATAGAGACAATTAGAGAAGGTGGGAGGGAGGGAAGGAGGGAGAGATGAGATGTATAGATAGAGAGAAAGTGATAGGGGTTGAGGGAATAGGTTTGATGGTAGAGGGTATTTGGTTGAGGGTATAGGGTAGAACGTTTAAGGTTTAAGCATTTAGGGTTGAAGGGTTTGGGGTTAAGGGTTTGGGGTTAAGGGTTTAGGGTTAAGGGTTTACTTGGTTGAGGGTTTAGGGTATAGGTTTGAGGGTATATGGTTGAAGGATTAGGTTCAGGGTCCAATGTAAGGGGTAGAGAGTTTAGGGTTTAAGGATTCAAGGTTGAGGGATTAAGGGTTGAGGGTTGAGAATTGAGGGTTGAGTGTTTAATGTATAGGGTAAAGGGTAGAGGGTTTAAGGGTTGAGGGTTGAAGATTGAGGGTTTAAGGTATAGGGTTGAGGGTTGAGGGACTAGGGTTGAGGGTCCAATGTATAGGGTAGAGGTTATAGGGGTTGAAAGATTAAGGGTTGAGGGATTAGGGTTTAGGGTAGAGAGTATTGGGTTGAGGGTAGACGTTAGAGGGTAGAGGGTAGAGGGTAAAGGGTTTAACAGTTTAGGGTTTAAGGGTTAGGGGCTGGAGGGTTTGTGGTTTAGGGTTGAGTGTTTGTGGGTTTGGAAGTGGGGTCAAGAGGGCTGAGGGATTAGGGTAGAGAGTTTACTAAGTGGGCTTAAG
>CM021106.1:244550644-244607799 GCA_007115665.2 Sequoiadendron giganteum | reverse complement strand
CTCTCCCTCCCTCTCTCCCTCCCACTCTATCTCTCACTCTCTACCTCTCTCCCTCCCACTCTCTCTTTCTCTATCTCCCACTCTCCCCCTCTCTATCTCCCACTCTCCCCCTCTCTCCCTCCCACTCTCTCGAAAACTCCTATACTCTAAAAAATACACTAAGAAACCCAAATTTCACATAATGCGCTTGCGTTATAACACGAGTGCGTTATTTACTCCACTAAAACAGTAAAAAAAATCCATATACCCGTGATTTGAAGGCCCACAGTCTGCATATTCCCGTGGTTCTGCACGTGCTCTGAAAAAAAATAGCTTTTTGATGATGTTGTGAAGTTTGCAAGCATCTTTTTCACATTCCATCACCTTTTCCATGGTCTTTTTACCACCTTTGCATGAAATAGCAGAGTTTCCACGTTGAAAGACATAATATAAATTGAAGTTTGAATTCCATTGAATACTGATATACAATTGAAGTGTGGAAGGGAACAAGCTTTTGAACAAGTCAAATTGTTGTGGAGTTTGAAGAAAGAAGAAGCTAAGGCTACATAATTGGGTTGAACTCCTCCATTTGAAAGTCTAGTTTTTAAGGTATGTGAAGTCTTTACACATTTTCCTTCATTCTATTATGGTTTTCTTTCATTTTTTTTTGTCATTATAACCTTAGGTTGTCAATGCACATTTTAAATTACCAAATTATATACACTTTCCAATTACCATTTTACACTTGCCAATTATAGAAATTCATAACCATTAACCAAAATTCATCCTTTAAGACAACTCCAAGCCTCTCCCATTCCTCTGAAGGGTCCAAACACCTTCCAATACCTCTGCACAAACTGATGTAGTACAAAGGAAGAAATCAACACCTTTCTTGACACACTTATTCAACTATATTTCCCTTCACAAAACATTTGATTCATATACTTAAATTAGCATTAAGAGTTCCCAATTCTTTAAGGCCCTTCAAAACACCTTGAAAATATTGAAAATAACTAATTACAATCAACTAGGTTCCTCATAACATCAACCAATGATTATGTCATTCACAAGTTGTCTTAAATCTTCCATAATGGCACCATTGTTTACAAACACAAACTATAATTCTTAAGGCACAACCAAACCACTATTTGCTTAATAAATCTTTGTTTTTGTTAGTACAACAAAAATGAAACCTTTCAGAAGTCTGCCCTTACACACAAACTTAGTTCCTTTGTTCACTATCCACATTACTAGTAGCCAAGCATCTACAAACTGTCGCATGTATCTCCCAAACCATGCACACACTTCAAACTGTGATACTCATTTTTGATGTAGAGTTAGAGGACCCAAAACCATTGAAGATGTCAAATTTCCTTCAAGAGCCATCTAAGAAGATTAAAAATGCATAATGGACCAATCCCAACACTCCTCCAAGCCGGACAAAAAACAAATACATTATTTCCAAAATTTCACCCTTGGAATCTAGTTATTGTGCAAAACCAGTTTTGGGCCCTTAGCTCCAAAACTTTCGAAAAAACTAGGAAAATAAAAGAATGATTGTAGCACCAATTTCAGAGTTGCAAGACATACCTTAACCCATCACATGAATCCTTTGGGACAACATTAAGAAAATTGACCTTTTTCACTATTTTAGGCCTCCAAGTAGGCCAATTTTACAAAGGAACTACCCTTAGATATTCACACCAAACTTCCAAACCCAAAAATAGTCTTTAATTAGGTCTCAAAACAAGATAATTTCTAGGTCTTAGGACCTTACCGCTCAACTAGGCTTCCAATACAAAAAACCCCATTTTTCAATGCAAAGAGGGAGGATTTATAGAAACTCCTATACCCAGGCCTTCCCAGACCATTCCAAAGCATCAAACATCTTCAAAATACCCTGCACAAGGTCAAAAGTTCATTACATAGACCACTCCTTCAACACTTTTTTAGGAACTAATATTTGTGTCATTACCATGGTAGAGATAAAATTATCCGCCATGCCAAAGAAAAAGACAAAGAGGAAACTAACAGACGAAGAGAAAAAAACCTTGAAAGAAAAGGAGAGAGTTTGGGTGGTGGCATATTGTGAAAAGAAGAAATTGGAAACGATTGATGAAAACAACCCGATTGTAGAGGAACCTCAACCGTAAAAAAGAGAACGGGAATTGGTAGCACAACAAGCACAAATGCGAAAGCATCGTCATAAGACAGATTCAGATACCGTAGTTGGAGACACACCCTCTACGACAAGTGAATATGAAGGGACACCATTAAGCACAAGTGAATATGGAGGGACACCATCTAGCACAAGTGAATATGGATGGACACCATCGATATTTGTGCACATAGCATTCATTCATGCATTTGATAGTACAGATGAGCAAAGGAAGGTATTGAGGGAGTACCAATTTTACATTAGTGATGATCGCACACATTCTCCAAAGTTCGTGCAAGGTTCCTTCCAGATGTTCTACAGTGGTTTGGCTCAGAGGGGCATAGAATACAATCAACATATAATATGGTCTGATAACTGTGCAACACAGTTCAAGAACTCGCGCATGCTCTATTGGTTGTGCAGGATGCATGTCATTATAGGTGTTCAACATATGTGGAACTTTTGTGAGGCTGGACATTGAAAGGGGGAGCATGATGGTGCAGGAGCATGCATGAAAATAGCATTAGCACGAGAAGAGTTAAAGTATAAAGACATTGCAAAGTTGACAGATGCAAAATCAATCGTCGAGTGGTGTAATGCTTTGATGGGTCTAGGTAATGGAGGTACGTCTTCAATTCGTAGATTTTTTTAGTTGATGGATGATACTAACATTGCACCATATGAAGACTGTTGTACACTAATAGGATCAAGTGAGGTACACTCTTTCCTTAGCTCAAATACAAGTTCATGGAGTATCGATACATGAAAGATGGCATGATTTTGTAGTTCATGTACAATGCAAGACTGGAATGATTGTGAGTTAGGGGAGTGGGTTGACAAATGGTTCACAACTTATCTTAGCCCACTTCACATGTATCGCCCTCCAATGACATTGGAACTAACACAGATAGAATCATCGGTCGACTTTGACCACATATCAAATCTAGTTCAACGAGGTGATATATCTACTTTCTTAGTTGTTGAAATTCCATATCGTTAGATCTTACTTTGTACTGTATTCGTAATGTTGAAAAATTTCAAGAGATTTTTTGCAGATATCAATGCAGGGCATGTTTATGTAGTTATTGTAGATGAAGACAATGAAGAGGGAACAAACTATTACTTGTGTCGTTGTGTTGAGACCAAAAAGAAATTGGAGGCCCCAGTTATAGATGGAGAAAACATCGAATACCCTACAGGGTCAGTTGTGGTTACTGGAACATGGCTTAGAAGGTACCCACATTTGAGTGTTAAACATTGGCTATTTCAGGACTTTGACATGAATCATAAGATTCTTCATTACTCAAACCTTCTCGTGGTATCCAATGTTCATTTGACCAAATATGCAGGTAGACCTTTGAACAAGACATTATGGAAGGTTCATGAGTCTGACCATGAGGCAATACTTGACACAATAAAGAGTAGAGTAGACCTAGATGGTTTGTTGGATTAATTTGTAAGTATATGCACATTGGTTCTTATTAATTTGTTTGATGCCAATGCTATCATCTTGTTTTACAGTGATTGGTGTCCCCTTGCAAAAAATGCAGATATATGAACCATCCAAGAGAATGTCAACTAGAAAAGCAATGCAACATACTTATTTTTATTTCATTTCCATTATGGATGCTCTTTCTTTTTCTCTTTTACTTTGCGTATTTTCAAGTAAACTACTAAGGGTTGATTGATCTTTCATTGCAGAAAATGCTGATTTAAGAGCCATCAAAGAGAATCTTAGCCAAAAAAGCAATGCAACATACTTATTTTGATGATTTTGACAAATATCAATTTTGATTTCAAGCCATTATAAGAGAGCATGTGAAGCTTAGCGAGGGAATCTCAAGTTACTCATTTGAAGTTAACCTCATAATGAGCACCTATGATGTAGACATTTAAAGAGAATCTTGAATGTATGAGTGACATTGTAAAAGATCTGAGAGAACGAAGTGCCAAAGGCATTGTAATAAGATTTAATTACATAATGAGATATACTCAAATATTGTAAGGTTGGAGTTCATGTTTGGTGTAGTAGCACCTTGTTCTGTAAATTCCTTGAGTAGGAAAATTTGTAAATTTTGAATTTTGAAATGTAAACAATGTGAAAAAGGCATATAAAGGTCATGTAAACAATTTGTACACATTTTTTTGCAACTTGTGTGACCAAGCAGACTATTTGAACACATCAAAATAGGTATGTTTACGCTAGGCATGGTCCTCTTTCGCATCGAAACACGTGGAATCACTCTGAGCTATGTTCAACCGGATCGATCCCTTAAGGGTCCAAAGTGCAAAATGGCTGCAAACTTCAACATGCTAGTACTCGGATACTGTGACACTTAGAAAATTCTCGTCTAATCCTACAGAAAGCCGTTAGGCCCCTCTAGAAAAACCTATCTCGGTTTTGGCAATCTTGGAGTGGTTTTCTCGTGGCGGCAGATTTTCACTTGATAAAAGTGTCAAATTCAAGCAGTGCAAAGTTGCAAAGTGGTGCAACTTTCACTTTGCAACTCGTGTGACCAAACTAACTGCTCCAAAGCATCCGAATAGGTATGTTTACGCTAGGAATGGTCTTTTTTTGCATTGAAACACATGGAATCGCTCCGAACTACGTTCAACCGAATCGATCCCTTAAGGGTCCAAAGTGCAAAATGGCTGCAAACTTCAGCATGCTATTACTTGGATACCATGACACTTAGAAACTTCTCATCTAATCCTACAGAAAGGCATTGGGCCCCTCTAGAAAAACCTCTCTCGGTTTTGGCTATCTTGGAGTGGTTTTCTCATGGCAGCGGATTTTCACTTGATGGAAAAAGCATCAAATGCAAGTAGTGCAAAGTTGCAAAGTGGTGCAACTTCCGTTCTGCAACTTGTGTGACCAAGCGGACTATTCCAACATGTCTGAATATGTATTTTTACACTAAGCATGGTCCTCTTTCACACCGAAACACGTCGAATCGCTCCGAGCTATGTTCCACCATATCGATTCCTTAAGGGTCCAAAGTGCAAAATAGTTGCAAACTTCAACATGCTATTACTTGGATATCGTGACACTTAAAAAATTCTCATCTGATCCTACAGAAAGGGGTTCGAACCCTCTAGAGAAACCTCTCTTGGTTTTGGCTATCTTGGAGTGGTTTTCTCGTGGTGGCGGATTTTCACTTGATGGAAAAAGTGTCAAATTCAAGCTATGCAAAGTTGCAAAGTGGTGCAAATTTTGCTCTGCAACTAGTGTGACCAAGCAGACTATTCCAATATGTCTGAATAGGTATGTTTACACTAGGCATGGTCCTCTTTCACACTGAAACAAGTGGAATCGCTCCGAGCTTTGTTCCACCGGATCGATCCCTTAAGGGTCCAAAGTGCAAAATGGCTGCAAACTTCAACATGCTAGTACTCGAATACCGTGACACTTAGAAACTTCTCGTCTGATCCTACAAAAATGAATTGGGCCCCTCTACAAAAAGTCTCTCGGTTTTGGCTATCTTGGAGTGGTTTTCTCGTGGCGGTGGATTTTCACTTGATGGAAAAAGTGTCAAATTCAAGCTGTGCAAAGTTGCAAAGTGGTGCAACTTTCACTCTGCAACTCGTGTGATCAAGAGGACTATTCCAACATGTCAGAATAGGTATTTTTATGCTAGGAATGGTCCTCTTTCACACCGAAAAATGTGGAATCGCTTCGAGCTATGTTCCACCAGATCGATCCCTTAAGGGTCCAAAGTGCAAAATGGCTGCAAACTTCAACATGATAGTACTCGGATATCATGACACTTAGAAACTTCT
The DNA here is from genome assembly GCA_007115665.2 of Sequoiadendron giganteum. Classification (NCBI taxonomy): domain Eukaryota; kingdom Viridiplantae; phylum Streptophyta; class Pinopsida; order Cupressales; family Cupressaceae; genus Sequoiadendron; species Sequoiadendron giganteum. The sequence goes on along the minus strand of CM021106.1, from coordinate 244,601,882 downwards.
CATCTAATCCTACAGAAAGGCATTGGGCCCCTCTACAAAAAATTCTCTCGATTTTGGCTATCTTGGAGTGGTTTTCTCATGGTGGCGGATTTTCACTTGATGGAAAAAGTGTCAAATTCAAGTAGTGCAAAGTTGCAAAGTGGTGCAACTTTCGCTTTGCAATTTGTGTGACCAAACTAACTACTCCAACACATTTGAATAGGTATGTTTATGCTAGGCATGGTCTTTTTTTGCACTAAAACACGTGGAATCGCTCCGAGCTACATTCAACCGGAACGATCCCTTAAGGGTCCAAAGTGCAAAATGACTGCAAACTTCAGCATTCTATTACTTGGATACTATGACACTTAGAAACTTCTCATCTGATCCTACAGAAAGGTGTTGGGCCTATCTAGAAAAACCTCTCTCAGTTTTGGCTATCTTGGAGTGGTTTTCTCATGGTGGCGGATTTTCACTTGATGGAAAAAGTGTCAAATTCAAGCAGTGCAAAGTTACAAAGTTCCGCAACTTTCGTTCTGCAACTTGTGTGACCAAGTGGACTGCTCCAACACATCCAAATAGGTATGTTTACGCTAGGAATGGTCCTCTTCTACATCGAAACACATGGAATCGATCTGAGCTATGTTCCACCAGATCGATCCCTTTAGTTGGAGGAGTCTTATGTTACAAATTTGTAAGTTGCTTAAAGCAACAAATTTGAAATGACATTGAATGGCCCACTTAGCACTCATTGCATCTAAGTGATTCTCATAGAGGTGAGGAACTAGGCCTTTCTGGGAGGTCACCCATTCCAGTATACTCCAACTCAAGCGCTTAACCACAAAGTTTTTTCCCCAAGGTTAAGCCCACTTAGCTTGCAACCCCATTTGACAAACCTTCAGCAAGTATTGTGCCTTATGAAACATTCATTATAGAGCCACTTTAGCTCATCAATTGATAAGTAGGAGGTATTTTCTACAATGCGTCAAATTGTGATAATGCTATCAGGATTCCATTGAGCAGTCATTTGTAGTATTAGATATAGCTCTAGCTTCTAAAGTATTGCACATGATTGCAGATAGTTTCAAAGATCTAGATAACATCAATAGTTCACATTACTCAAGAAGGATGAACATCTTAAAGACATTTGCAAAAATCAGGACAAGTAACCTTCTTGTGGACTTAGGGTTGCAATATTTGATCTACAACATGTTCCACCATTTTTTTAGTAGGATCAAGAACACACATAATGAAGGTGTGTTTGTAGCCATGAAAGATTATGGTTCGAACTATCCAGGAGAGTGATGTTTTATCTCGACCAAAAAACCATGGTTTGTTTGGAAACAAGGATGGGTTCTCTCTTCATCGGCATATACATTATTCCTCGATGTTTTCACACCAGTGTTACAAGACTAGGACTTGCCTCAGACTTGACAAGCCATTTTTTGACTTGGACTCGGGCTCGAAGCCCAAACTCGACAAATAGAAAAACCTAAGAAATTCAAAGATTTGTAAGGATTTAAAACTTGTTTCATGCACCCTTTAATAAATAAACCTTAAAGACACAATAGCATCATCAAATAGAAATTACTATGATCCCATACACAAACATACATCAATCACATAAGTATAAGAACAAATTTTAGCTGAAGGAAATAACACATTTAGATATATAAATATTGTGATATTGCTATCAGGATTCAATCATGTAGTTTTACAAGTCAAACTCATTGACCCATGATTCATCAGTAGTGGTTCACAAGAACCCATCTCTCATGATAATGAATGGTTCATAAGGAGGAAGATAAATATTCATACATTTCTTCTATCACAAATGAGATAAGTGCTTGGTTTCATGAAGGTCATGAGACAACCATTAATGGGGAGTGGATACATGAAGAACTGATGGAGAATGATAATGGCTTCAGACCTGCTATAAAGGAAAAAAAAATTCGTTTCAATGATGCAAGAGGTTTTTGGTTTCACTACCAAAATGAGCCTACAAAGAATGCATGTGAAACTCCTTTTGACCTTGAGGGTGTACTTACTCCATCTCAAGGATCATGCATTGAGGATGACATAGATCAATGCTAGGGCTAACCAATTAATAATTATACATGTGAATAAGTCAAACATGTACATGTCAATAAGGGAAGTACAAGTACTCAAAAACATGTAAGCCTCAAAAAGTATACACACGAATACATAGTATACACAAATTAAAACAAAGTATATGCACGAATACAAGGTATATGCATGAAAACATGTAAGCCACAAAGTATACACTCAAATGCACGTAAGTCACAAAGTATACACGTAAGTTGTAAAGTATACACTTGAATACACGTAACTCATATCTATTGAACCATCAATTTAGAATGCAAATATGGACAGGCATCGATAAAAGATATTTGTATTAACCAAATAGCCATGTAGGCATACATCAATATATGTCGATATAAGTATGAAATATATGTACAAAATAGCCATATAGGGTTACGAGAATGTCATCTAGGCATACAATGTCAAATATGTCCAATAAAAAATATGTAAAAACCTGCCATGCAGACATACAACAAAGGACTCTGGAATCAAAAGTCATTGCTCTCCATGCGCAGGGAATGAAATCTTTCCCTTTCCTTTTCAGTCGGATGGTGATAGGTCTGTCACTCATTTTTGCTGTGCTCGTGGAGTGCTCTTGCTACTCCTCCTAGGGTTTAGTTCATGGTGAAGTTTTAACTGTTACAATAAGAAGTAAAGACATGAATATATAGAAATTACATTATAAAAAATGATATATTTGACAAAATAGTCACTTACAGCCATCTCACGATCTCTCTCCATGAGGTAAATATCCTCACGCCCATGCTCAGGCATGCTCAAGCCCTGTATAAACCATACAAATAGACAAAAACTACGTGAATCAATAATGGTTTAATTTTTCACTAACATCTATAACAACTAATGTAAATTAAAATTTACTAATTTTCCTCATACCTCTTTTGTCAGAGCCATCGAGGATTGTATAGCAAATGTCACACCAATATCCATTGCCCTCGTCACATTCAGAGGTGTATCGTCTCGCAACAACTGAAAATAAAACAACAAATTATTCAACGTAATCAACGATGTGCATGTATAAACTACACAAATCTATTAAGTACTTGATTCATTAGTTAAACTCTTTATTCTATTACCTACATGAAGGTTTGAGTAAATCCACTGCCACTGGGAAGTGTTCCATCAAAACCTCCAATATTAGTTTGTTCAACATCCAAAATTGCATATTAAATTACCATTCATAAAATAATTCCATTAATATGCAATAAACTTATAATTGTTTACTAGTTACATACCCTAGCGATAGGTGTACTATAAAAATAAATTGGTGGGGGGCTGGTGTATCCAGTCTCAACAATGTGACCCTGCAATTTTATTAAAATCATAAAACATTTTTAGTTAATCTTGCATTTCAAAATCAAAATTTAATAAACTAAATTCAATGAACACATGCACTAACTTTTACTTGACTATCAATGCCATATGCCTCATGCAAAATGTCAGCTGCCCTCTCCATCTCCATATTTGTAGACGAATCCTACATACCAGTCTCCTGAGGGTTGGTGGGGTCAAGAGAAACAAGTAGCCCCGCAAGATTGACACACATGTGTTCAAAGGCCACCACTAGAAGACTTCCCTGGATGGCGTTGTAGAATAGGGCTAGTATGATGGATGAAACTTTGGGTCAAAGTGTTGATTGCCTGCAATGTCTCTACGTCAGCACTTTCCTTCACGACGGAAGGAATAACAATGTGCTCATGAGGTGGCCTAGTGAGAGCTCGTCTACCTTGCTGCGTAGGATCTGGTTGTGCACTAGGTCTATCCTGAGCTGACCCCCCACCTCTCCCCTGGAAATCCCTCATATCAAAATAATTTGGGATTTTGTTCAATATGAAATCACTTTATAGTTTCCTAAGGAAATATTGCGGGACCTCGCAATTGTTGCACGGTAGGTAATCGAAGACCATGTACCACCTATCATAAAACCGATCCTTCATCTGTTGGTGGTGGCACCAATGGATATGAAACCTCTTCGCATTGAGGGTAAGATTTTGATTTGTGCGTGGGTCGGTGAATAATGAGCACAAATCACCTTTTGTAATTTTTAAATCTTTCACATCCTTGTATGATAGTTTATTTTCATAATAGTCCCTAGCCGCTTGCCTCCTATCTTCCCATCCATATATTTGTTTGCTAATTGAATCTACGTTTGTTAACATATCTTTCAATGAATTTGCTAGGGTCATTCTTTCTGTGGTTGAACCATTTGGATCACTCAACCTATTGATCAAATCCTCAATTTGTTTTTTGTTGTTCTCAATTTCACTCATTAAATTTTGTTGAGTGCCAAGAGGGGGTTGAGTGATTGGTGGAGGAGGTTGATGTTGTGGTTGATTTAGATCTTGAGGATTTGGTTGGTCTTCCTGTTGAGGATTTTGAGGGTTTGCAGGTTGATTTGCATCTCCTAAAAATTCAAACAAATAGATATCAAATTCAACCTAAAACTAACAAATTCAACCTAAAACTAACAAATTCAAAACAAAAACTATAGAATCCTTACCTCTTACAGCTCCTTGTCATCATGGCGCCATCGTTGTGAAGAAATAAGGATTCTTGGTGAAGAAATTCTCCTCCTAGAATGCGAGCGCGATATTCTAGGGTTTTTAGCCGCGGGTGCAACAAAAAAACCAGTCGAAATGCAAATGAGAGATTTGCATTTTTTTTTTTTCTTTTAACAGTTGATAACGCGAGCACGTTATAACATGCTCACGTTATTTGTTTGTAGTTGTAGCCAGCGAGACCTTGCCTAGGTTTAATGAAAGACATAATGCGAGCGCGTGCATTATGGTTTTCAACTTTTTTTTTGAGGGTGTCCACGAAATTGCTACTCATTTCCATGCACCCGCCCACTAGTTGCATACTTGTGGACTCATCATCGAGAATGTATAAGGGTCTATAGGAATAGAGCATCCCTCATGAATAGTGCGACCCTGAAATTTCATCATATCAAAATTCTACTAATTTAGTTATTCTTAAATTTCAAAATATATTTTAATAAACAACATTAAAATAACTTGCTAAATTTTACCTGAGTGTCAATGTCGAATGTATCATTCAGAATATCATCTATGAAAGCCATCGCCTCTACAACTGATGTAGGCTATGTAGCCGCATCATGAGAACCCTGATAATCATACGTGCAAACAAAACCACAAGCTCCACAATGGTGGGGTGGAGCTTAGGGCCTACACGTCTCCTCCACACCAGGCTCTACTAGAGGACTTGCACATTGTAAAATGGTCTGGGTGAGTGAGCCAATCGACTTCATCATGTCCACCTCTACACTGTCCTTAACAATGGAAGGAACAATGACATGCTCCACCATGGGTCTGCCCAAGGCTCTCGGTGCCAACTGTGGATTACGTCGCGCAATAGGTCTATCGTGTGTGGAGCCCCTACCTCTACCCTGAAAGTCTAAGATGTCAAAATAGTTTGGCATTTTATTGAGGACAAACGTGCAATAGAGTTTCCTCAAAAATTATTGCGGCACCTCATGTTTATTGCACGGAGGTTGGTCAAATACCATCCACCACTGCTCCCATTTTTTTTTTTAAATTAATTCATGGTGGCACCAATGGATGGGGAACCTCCTGCATGCATGGGACAAAGGTTCATTGGTTTTTGGGTCTTTAAATAGGGCACACAACTCGGCTTTGCTAATTTTTTGTTTTTTGACATCTGCATATGACAAACCATTAGCATAAAATTGTCTCATCTCATGTCTCTTAGTTGACCAAAAATTCATTTGCTCGTTCATTTCTCCTACATGAGTTAAAATTGACTTCAATGATTCAACAATCCCTCTCCTATAAGGGTGGGTTTCGACATGCTTAGTTAATCTTGCAATTAATTGTTGAATGTCTTTTTTATTGTTTTCAATTTGATTTTGAATATTTTCTTGTGTTCCTTGAGGATGCCTATGAATTGATGGAGGGGTTTCGGGTTGTTTTTTATAGGAGGCTCTTCATGAGGGGGTGATTGTGAATTATCGATGTTTTGAGGTGGAGATTCATTCCTTGAGAATTATAATAAAGTTTTATTATAAAAATTTATTTAAATTTGCATTCCAAATCAAATTCGAAATAAATAGAATAAAAATACACACCTCTTTGCAATCTTTGACCTCTCCAACGTGTTGGCGGCATCCTTGTGGAAAATGGCAAGCTAAGGATGCAATCAATGGAAGAGATTTGGCAAGTGCGATTTGCAGACTTGAAAACCTCTTCCTCAAGCCGCAAGTTGAAGACAAAATGAGGGTTCCAAACCTGATTTTTGATTTTTATGTCTAAAAAGACATTTGGCGTGCGCCAAATGTCTTTTTAGTCATTTGGCATGTGCCAAAGGTCTTATTTCGGGGGTTTTTTGGTGTTTTTTCAATTTGGTACCTAAATTGTGTCACAGATTGGTGCACTTACCCAACAAGAAAAAGAGTTGTAGTGCTCTGAATCTACTTTCTAAAATAATAAACCTATTTAAAAATGTTGGAGGTTAAGGGGTTCAAAAAGGGGGAGCACACAAAGTGTTCATGTTTCTATCAAAAAACATAATATAACATCTGATGTGTTACCCCTAAAATGTTAACTTTATTTTTAGTATTTAAAAAATTGCTTCAATGAGAAATTAGGTAACACCATTTAGTTTATGCTCATTTTTTTGCTAGTTGTTTAATTAATATATGATTTTTAACTAATTTTCAAATTGGACACATCCTAAAAAACAAAAAATTTATCATGCTCCCCGCAAATTTTATAGGAAACTAATAAAAAATCAATTTGTTTAATATGTATAGAATAGATTCTATTTTCTAAAAATGTAATTTATTTGAAATTTTGACAAATTACTAAAAAAATAAGCCAAAAATACCATACATACCATACATACATATTTTTTTAACAAAACATGGAAACACTAGAAAAAAAAATTAAAGATCAAAACCTTAACATATTTGAAACGAGAAAGAATTACCTAGTTAGAAAGCTAAGAGAGAGCTCAAAATTACTATAATTTTTTCACGTGACATTGAAACATGTGCAAACTTGATGGAGAACATGATCGAGATTGTGTCAATTCTCTTATAATTAGAAAAAAACACTTCTTTATATGCTAAAATTTCAATCCAATCCTTTGGGTTGGATGCCCAAGAAAAATCCAACCTTGAGGGTTGAAAATTCGTAAGGAAAATAATAATATGAGCACACTATAATGTGCTTGTGTTATAATTCACTCATATTATTATCTTCCTTAGGTTCTCATAACACGAGCTGATTATAACACTAGTGCATTATAACATGCTCATGTTATTATGAAGGAAAAATTTTCCTCTCCATCACCTTCTCTCTCCCACTCTCTACCCTCTCCCTTCTTCCATCTCTCTCTCTCTCCCCTAGACCTATCTCTCTACCTCTCCCTCTCTCGTTCCCTTTGTATTTATCTCTATCTCACCTCTCTCTCTCTCTCCATATCTTCTTCGCTCTCACATCTCTATCTCTCTCCCCTCACTACCTATCTTTCTCTCTCCCTCCTTCTTTCATTCTCTCTCTCACACACACACTTCTCTAACTCCCTCTCTCTCTCTCTCCCTATATTCTCTCTCTCACCTCTCTATCTCTCTTCCATTGCTACCTCCCTAGGTCCCTCTCTCACTCTCTCTACCTCTCCCTCCCTTGATCACTCCCTCTCTCCCTCTTTTCCTAAATCTCTATCCCTCCCTCTTTATATTTATCATTCTCTCCCTATCTTCCTATCTCTCCCCCTCTCTCCCACTCTCCCTATTTAATGTATAGTTTTTAGAGATTAGGGATTAAGGTTTAGGATTCAAGGTTTATGATTCAAGGTTTAAAATTGATGATGAAGGGTTGAGGGTTTCACATACCTCTCTCACCCCTCTATCTTTGTCCTTGATCTACCTCTCCCTCCCTCCCTATTTCTCTCTTCTCCCTTCTCTCTTTCTCTCACATCTCTACCTCTCTCTCTCAACTCTCTACCTCCCTCCCCTACCTAGCTCCTACCATATATCTCTCTCTCACTCTCCCTTGCTCTCTCTCTACCTCTCCCTATCTCCCTCTCTTCCATGAGCCCATTATAACACTACTGTATTATAATGTGCTCATATTTTTATGAAGGAAAAGTGTTCTTCTCTCCCTCACCCTTTCTCTCTCCCACTCTCTACCCTCTCAATCCTCCCCTCTCTCTCTCTCTCTCTCTCTCTCTCTCTCTCTCTCTCTCTCTCTCCCTTGAGCTCTAGACCTATATTTCTACCTGTCCCTCCCCCCTCTCTCTTTGTCCCTCTTTAGATTTTCATCTCTCTCTAGACCTATCTCTCTACCTCTCCCTCCCTCCTTCCCTTTGTATTTCTCTATACCTCACCTCTCTCTCTCTCTATCTTCTTCTCTCTCATACATATCTATGTCTCTCCCCTCACTACCTCTCCTTCCATCCCTCTCTTTCTCTCTCTACCCCCTTCCTTAACTCTCTCTCACTTCTCTACCTCCCTCTCTCTTCCTATGTTCTCTCTCTCACCTCTCTATGTCTCTTCCCTTGCTAGCTCTCCCTCCCTCTCTCATTCTCTCTAACTCTTTCTCCCTTAATCACTCCCTCATGTTGGGGAAGAACAGGTCAACTTAGAACGAAACATCAAAGAAGAACAATTCCTTTGGTGATTTTCATTTCTTCAAATCACCCTAAAGACAAAAACTACTATGCCATAAAGCGGAATAGGCACAGTTGTTTTCCCCATTAATCCTTTTGAGAAAAATATGTGCAAAAAAATAATAGATTCAAAACATATGCACATATTCAATTCACAGAATCTAACAACATGGAAGACAAACTAATGAACACATAGATATATGTGGGAAAAACCCTTTTGAGTAAAAAAACCCCACCCTCCAAAATATCCAACCATTGTATTATTCAACAACAAACAAAGTTACAATACAATCTCAGGTTCATAGCCTTTATAGGAGTTACATCTTGTTTCATCTGGAGAATACATGTAACAACACATTCAAAATCTTCACACTATTACAACACCCTCACACATCACACAGTGTAGATTCATCTCATCTCACCAATCGACTCTCTCTGTCAGCCTCTCGGCCGGCCCAGCCTAATGGCCACCACAAGTTCACATATTTTTGTATTCTGTGTGTCTCTGTGTTCATAGTTACACTCCTCTTCGCATACCGCTTGAACACACACAATCCTTACTACTCTTCTTCTTTTTCACCCTTTTTTTTTAATCCAACCAACAACCATTAGGGTATTAATTACCCCACTGAAAAGCTTCCACCATTCTCTGGTAACACCGCCCTGCAATCCGCATCGAGCTGCCCAACATTGAATTGGATTATAGAGACGTGCCTTGAACTGCACTTTGTCAATCCCCACAATTAATTGCTACCAAAGAATAAAGCTTCTGACCAATTAGCGTTGATTTACAACAACGATGTAAAATCAATGAATAATATCACGCCACATGTCATAACTCTATTCGTCCATCATTTTGGTTGTCGCTCCAAACAGTCAGTTCGGTTCAACTTCAACAACAGACCAACCGTTAAAAACTACCCAGGCGTTGAAACAGCCTCTAAGCACTTTCCCTTCATATACCGCTTGCCATGGCTAGGACCCACCAAGACACACGTACACTACTAGTGCACTTTCGGGGAATCAGAAAAGCATCCACAATATTCCCTCAAGGTTTCTCCGAAACAACGACATGTGTTCAAATCCTACACACCTCGCATGAGTCACTCGGGACCCACCACATGAGGCATAGGAATATTGAACATCGTTGATCAAGCCACCAAGTGTCAACCGCTTAGGAAATTCCACTCGCTTCACAAGATTCCATCGGTCCTCACCACAAAAAAGCCTAGAATAAAATGAGCACCGTTGGATTAATCTCATTGCAACCGTAGATCAAGATCACCTTTAACAAGCATCGGTCCATCGACATAGTCTAGTGAAGAGTTCCACCGATGAACCCAAGTCACACCGATACTTCTGCTGTGGTCCCGATTGCCATTGGAATCCGAGTCACTTCGATCTGCCATCGGTTCATCGACGTAGCCTAGTGAAGAGTTCCACCAATGACTCCAAGTCACACTGATACAAGTTTATCGTTCTATTGTTGGGACTACCTATTAGGTTCCACCAATAGCCCTGAGTCACACCAATAGAAACAAACCGCCAACACTGAGCACTCATCCCGACGGAACAAGTTACACTGACCAAGCACTTCAGTTGGACTTCTATCTTTGTCGAGAGTTAGGAGACTTGCCCTGATTGCTCAAGTTACACCGATGAATGGGTTAGCGAGATTGAGGCACATATTTCCAACAATCTCCCACTTGATGAAGATCTTACTGACCATTCCAAAGCACCAACAACGAATCATATAGAAGCACAAACAACCTCAACCTCAAGGGCCAAAACAGATCACCTCTATGAAAAACATTCTCCAGAAACAAGATAGAACACCAGTTAGAACAAAAACCAAAACACTGATTGAACCCATCCAACTGATCAACCCACAGAATTGAAAATAGCACCCATAGCTCATGTTATTCCATCCAATCTCACATACCTACAAGGTATCCACATTAGTAAACTCATGCCAGCAGCACAACCAACCCATTAACTGCAGATACAAGCACCATGCACAAACCAATCAAAGAAGACCAGACACATCCAGGTACTCCCACTGCATGGGTAATGCCAAATCTAAAAGATCAAAGGCATAACAAGACTACCAATAACAACACATAGCAAAATGTATCCATGTAGTACCAAGGAAATATCCACAATGTTATGCACAACCTACAACCAACTATTACAAGAAAAATTTCTCTCAATAGTTTTCTAGGAAGACAACCAAGACCAAAGAGAGACACTCTGCACAACATATACCTATAGAAAATCCTCCTACATACACTTCTGAAAAATCGGCTACATCAAAAATATGATCTCCTTCTCATCCAAAGGAAAGCCTCTTAATGAAGATCAAACTAGTCCATATAACTATCTCCTACCAGTTCTCATCAAAAGATGATATAACATAAAAGCTCAAGGAGATAAACCATGCTGTCCACCTTCCACTATGAATCCTCCAGAACCATTAAACAACAATTCAAGATCCATATCATGAAAGAAATCATAAAACAAATCTGAAAGATATAATGGGCAAATACCTCTCAAATAGAATTCACTGCCGAGTAGACCAAGAGTGGAAAAAGAAAATGCTCCTTCGAGATATACAAGCCACCATGACTCATCCAAGAGAAAACTCCTCATTGATCTCTGTTGAACTAACATCCAACCAAGGTGTAGGATACTTGGACTTTCAACTGTGATCAAATCCTTTCTCAAAGGAGTTTCAACCTCACCTTATTCTCCATTTATCCATGAACACCTACAACTGATCATCTCATGCTAAACTCCAATCCTGCATTACTGCACTTAACATGAAGTTCTCAAGCATATGATCAACATACTCAAAACACAGAGAATTACAAGACCATTGTCAAAGCTCCAATCATCTGAACCAGGAACTTATCATGACACCATTATCTACACATCCCCCTTAGGAGATACCATGCTTCAAGTGAACTAACAATGGTCTCAAGAGCAACACAACATGCCAAAACTCTAATGCACAAGCAAGAGTATACCATGACATAAAAAAAACAAGATCTAAACCAACATCACCTGTTAAGCACCACCAACACCTCAGCCAAAGACTCCAAATGTCCTCCATGGTTCCAAGATGTTGCACATCCTCAAATAGTGTCCATGTAAATGCGAAAGAACCCTTCTGCAGCAACATGATCTAAGAGTCCCTCCTAGTAACATATGCAACACTAAAGAAGACCATTCACCACCAATTGATGAATTCACAATCATTGCTAAAGCTCCCACTAAACCGTGAAATCCAAGCTTTCCAAGCATCATGACCACACATCTGCTGATTTGAAAAACCTCTAGGTACAATCGACAACATGTCCATCTGACCACAATGCCAAGTAGCACCAAGATCTCCAAACCACACAAACCAAACCATCACTGTCAAAAGCTTACACTAAAAAATGTGTACTAATCTCTCCATGACATCGTGACACACACGCTATAGGTCCCCATAACTGACTATTCAGGTACTCAACGCTATCCATCCTCTCATCTCAAAAAAACTACACGAATGCACAAGTGACTATAGACAAGGCCAGCTAACAGATCTGTACCAACACTAAATCAACCTCACAGATATAGACAGTCCACTTTAGAGTTATCTCACTGTAGCCAATGGGTAGCTAATCCATCAACCACATAACTCAAATATCAATCACAACAAAGTGAAAAACCCATCATCGCAAAGGAAACTGCAAAACTGATATCTCAAAGAGAACAAAAATGTAGAAAAACTTTACTTAAACACCAGATCAAAAAATAGATTTGATTTCCCAATCACATCCACAAGTCAAGCACCATAGTCTAGGAAACTAGTAGCAGAACAACAAGACTACTGAGTGACAAATCACATACCAACACTCCCATGCAAAGAAGACATCACACCTCCTCAAAACCATGTAGAACGACAACTATCTCATCTAGTCACACCCCAAAAGCTAGGGTCTAGAAAATAGCTTAACAACAACTCCACAAAACCACAAGTTTTTCTTGACTGTGCAAAACCTGAAAAACCACTGTGTTTCCAAAACACCCATGCACATCCATATCCACTGCACATCTGGATGACCCAAGAGTTTGCACACAATCATGGTTAACCAGAACAATGAAAAATAACATGAATATGCATTATAGACTTTTTAGGAAAATCTATATAAAACCTTCAGAACCAGAGAACATGAATTTGAGCCATGCAAGTACAAGATATCCATAAAAAGGAACAAGTAGTACAGGAACTCCAAGCCCATTCCAAACCAATTCCAAAACCACAAGCGTGCACATGCATTCGAGAGAGCCAGGCTATTTAGAATTTTTTAGACCACCCAGAGATCGAATTCATAGCCTTCATGCAATCAAGGTAACAAAGAACAACACCTTCAATGCTGAGTTGAAACACCCGGTACAAGCACAATACTCCATGGATGAATAAAAAACCAAGAATTTCCATACCACTAGGGAGCCTCTCACACAGACACCCAGTATGAACCACACTCTATTGTAGGACAACCATACGAATAAACTCACACCCCTTGCATCAAGATCATTCACTCCCAACCAGGAGCCTCATACCACATCATCACAATATGATCAACTTCATATTCTCCATGTTCAATGTCTTTCACATTGTGTGTTGTCTCAAGAGAGAAAATAATTTTAGTCATCAAAGGATCAATCATCAATTGATTCCTTCAGATTTCCTCAAGCCTAACAGACTAAGAAATCTTCATAGGAGAAATAACCATAACCAATATCCAGAAGAAGGTTCTGATACCACTTGTTGGTATCACAAAAAAACCTTGACCTCCCTTAACCAACTCTAATACCACTTTTTTGGGAAGAACAGGTCAACTTAGAATGAAACATCTAAGAAGAACAATGCCTTTGGTGATTTTCATTTCTTCAAATCACCCCAAAGACACAAACCACTATGCCATAAAGTGGAATAGGCACAATTGTTTCCCCTATTAATCCTTATGAGAAAAATATATGCAGACAAATAAAAGATTCAACACATATGCACAAATTCAATTCAAAGAATCTAACAACATGGAAGACAAACTAATGAACACACAAATATACGTGGGGAAAACCCTTTCAGGCAAAAAAACCCCACCCTCCAAAAGATACAACCATTGTATTATTCAACAACAAACAAAGTTACAATACAATCTCAGGCTCATAGTCATTACAGGAGTTACATATTGTTTCATCTGGAGAATACAAGTAACAACACATTCAAAATCTTCACACTGTTACAACACCCTCACACATCACATAGTGTAGATTCATCTCATCTCACCAATTGACTCTCTTTATCAGCCTCTTAGTCGGCCCAGCCTAACAACCACCACAGGTTCACATCTTTCTTTATTCTGTGTGTCTCCATGTTCACGATTACATTGCGCTTCGCATATTGCTCGAACAAACACACTCGTTACTGCTCTTCTTCTTTTCGGCCCTTTTTTTTTAATCCAACCAACAACCATGAGGGTATTAATTACCCCACCGACAAGCTTCCACCATTCTCTAGCAACACCGCCCTATAACCTGCATCAAGCTGCCCAATATTGAATTGGATGATAGAGATGTTCCTTGAACTACACTCTATCAACCCTCGCAATTAATCACTACCAAAGAATAAAGCTTCTGACCAATCAACATTGATTTACAATAGCGATGCAAAATCAATGAATAATATCATGCCACGTGTCGTAACATTATTCGTCCATCACTTTGGCTGTCACTCCAAACAGTTGGTTCAGGTCAACTTCAATAGCAGACCAACCGTCAAAAATTGCCCAGGTGTTCAAACGGCCTCCAAACACATTCCCTTCATATACCGCTTGTCGTGGCCAGGACCCACCAAGACACGCGTACATTGCTAGTGCACTTTTGGGGAATCAAAAAAGCATCCACAATATTCCCTCAAGGTTTCTCCAAAATAGCGACATGTGTTCAAAGCCTGGACACCTCGCATGAGTCACTTGGGACCCAACGAATGAGGCATGAGACTACCGAACACCGTTGATCAAGCTATCAAGTGTCAACCGCTTAGGCAATTCCGCTCGCTTCACAAGATTTCGTCGGTCCTCACCACAAAGAAGCCCAGAATAAAATGAGCACCATTGGATTAATCTTATCACAACTGTAGATCAAGATCACCTTTAACAAGAATCAGTCCATCGACGTAGTCCGGTGAAGAGTTCCATCGATGACCCCAAGTCACATCGATACTTCTGCTATGGTCCCCACTACCATTGGAATCTGAGTCACTTCCATATGCCATCGGTCCATCGGCGTGGCCTTGTGAAGAGTTCCATCGAGAACTCCAAGTCACACCGATACAAGTTTATCGTTCTATTGTTGGGACTACCTATCAGGTTCCATCGATAGCCTCGAGTCACACCGATAGAAACAAACCGCCAACACTGAGCACTCATCCTAACGGAACAAGTTACACCGACCAAGCGCTTCGGCTGGACTTCTATCTTTGCTGAGAGTTAGGAGACTTGCACCGACTGCTTAGGTTACACCGATGAATGGGTCAGCGATATTGAGACACATATTTCCAACACCTCTCTCCCTCTTTTCCTAATTCTCTCCCTCCCTCCCTCCGTATATTGCTCCTTCTCTCCCTCTCTTCCTCTCTCTCCCTCTCTCTCCCTCTCCCTATTTAATGTATAGTTTTTCAGATATTAGGGCTTAACGTTTAGGGCTTACAATTGATGATGGAGGGTTGAGGATTGCACATACCTCTCTCTCCCTCCCTCCCTATCCCTCTCTCTTCTCTCTCTCTCTCTCTTCTCTCTCTCTCTCTCTATCTCCCTCCCATGTCTAAATCCTACCCTATGTATCACCCTCCCTTGCTCTCTCTCTCTCTAGCTCTCCCTCTTTCCTCTCTTCCTAAAACTCTCTCCCTGCCTTATATCACTCCCTCTCTTCCTCTCTCTCCCTCTCTCTTTGTTTAATGTATAGTGTTTAGAGTTGAGGGCTTAAGGTTTAGGGTTTAAGGTTTACAATTGATGATGGAGGGTTGAGGGTGGTACCTACCTTTCTCTCACCCATCTCTCTCTCCCCTCTCTACCTATCCCTCCCTCCTTCCCTCCCTCCTTCCATTTATACCTATACATCCCTCTCTCCATAACTCTCTCTCCCCTTATCTTATCTCTCTCACCTCTCTTTCTTTCTCCTCTCACTACCTCTCCCTCCCCCCCTCAATCACTCTCCCTCTCCCTCCCGCCCTCTCTTCCTCTCTCTCTAAGTTATTCATGGTTTAGGATTTTAGGGCCTATGGTTTAGAATTTAGGGTTTATGATGGAGGTTTTAAAGATTAAAGTTTTATTTTTGTAGGTTTTAGTGTTAATTTATTAATGTCAGATTTTATAGTTTAGTGAATAGTGTTTTGGGTTTATGATGGATGGTTTATAGATTAAATTTAATTTTATAGGTTTTAGTGTAGTATTATTAATGTTGGGTTTTAAGTCTTTGGGTTTATAGTTTAGGGTTTGTGATCAATAGATGGATCAACATTGAGGGTTTAGGGATTAAATTTAATTTTTAAAATTTGTGTGTTAAAAATAACTAATTTAGGTTTTAGGGTTTAGGATTTAGAGGCTAGGGTTTAGGGTATTCAATTTAGGGTTTATGATGGAGGGTTAAACATTGAGGTTTTAGGGATTAAATTTATTTTTAAGGTTTTAGTGTTAAAAATTATTAATGTTAGGTTTTAGGGCTTAGGTTTTGGCATATAGTATTTATAATTTAAGGCTTTATTTTTAGGGTTTATGGTTCATGATGGAGGGTTGAGGGTTTACATGCCTCTCTCTAACCTCTCTTCCTATCCCTCCCTCCTTCCATCTCTACCTCTCCTTCCCTCCCTCCCTACCCCTCTCTCTCCCTCTCTTCTCTCTCTTTATCTCTCACCTCTCTACCTCCCTCCCCACTCTACCTCATACTCTCTCTCCATCCATCCCTTCGTTCAGTTGTTTGTTCATCCCCCCCTCATTTTCTCTACCTCTCACTCCATCCATTTCTCTCTCTCCCACTCTCCCTCTCTTCCTCTCTATCTCACCTCTTTATCTCTCTTTCTCTCCCTCTCTCTAGATTATTCATGGTTTATGGTTTAAGGAATAAGGTTTAAGGTTTAGGATTTATTATGGAGGTTTTATGAATAAAGTTTATTTTTTTAGGTTTTAGCGTTAAATTATTAATGTTAGGTTTTAGGTTTAATGAATAGTTTTTATGGTTTATGGTTTAGGATTTGTGATGGAGGGTTCAACATTGAGGGTTTATGGATTAAATTTAATTTTAAGGTTTTAGTATTCAAAGTTATTAATGTTAGGTTTTAGGGTTTAGGGCCTAGGGTTTACGGTTTATATCTTAGGGATTAGGGTATTCGGTTTAGGGTTTAGGGTTTAGGGTTTGAGGTTTATGATGAAGGGCTCAACATTGAGGGTTTAGGGATTAAATTTAATTTTAAGGTTTTAGGGTTTAGGGTTTATGATATAGGGTTTATGGTTTAGAGCCTAGTGTTTAGGATATTCAGTTTAGGGTTTAGGGTTTATGATGGAGGGCTCAACATTGAGGGTTTAGGGAATAAATTTAATTTTTAAGATTTTAGTGTTAAAAAATTTAATGTTTGGTTTTTTGTTTTATGGTTTAGGGTTTAGGGTTAGGGCCTAGGATTTAGGGTTTATAGGTTTGGGTTTGGAATATAGCATTTAGAATTTAGGGATTAGTGTTTAGCATTTAGGGTTCATGATGGAGGGTTGAGGGTCTACTTGCCTTTCTCTCACCTATCTTCCTCTCTCTCCTTCCCTTCTTCTCTCTCTAGGGTTGAGGATTTAGGGACTAGGAATTAGGGCCTAGGGTTTAGTGTATACTATTGATGATGGAGGGTTTAGGGTGGCACCTACCTCTCTATCTCATCTCTTTATCTCCCCTTTTATGATAATTCCACATGGAACCCCTACATTGGAAAATCAATGGTTTGATTAGAATCTTTATTTTACATTGAGATATCACAAGATGGGTCCTACTAGGCATTATCTTGTATTCATCTATAGAATTGCAAAGTTTTTAGACCTTACAACATTTAAATGTTGCAAAATATTTACATATGGTCTTGTATCAATTTCTCGAACTAATTTTCAAACTGAAGATAAAAATGAATAAAAGGATGATGACTATAACAAAATAACTCTATAGCTTGATTTAAAAATATGAGCTAAAGGGGAAAATGAAGAACAAAATTCTACATTTACACTTGGTGAACTACATGTCTCATATGGCCTAGAGTTTTGTGCCACTTTTATTCAACATGGATCATCCTTGAAGGTTGAGATTCCTATATATATATCTTATGATTTCTTGAGGATCATTATAAATATGGAGAACATATCATCATCAATCAATACCATCAATGAAGAAGTCTTGGATTGAGTAAATGATGGGTAAAATAGTGGGGTAACAAGGAGTATGGTGTGGAGTACCATCATGTGAGTGGATAGTGTATAGATTCTTTGGTTTCCTTTTTACTTGAAATGATCCCATGCAAAAGATCTAGAATTGGTGTTTCCATTATTAGAGTTCAATGTGTGTAGAAGCCCATAGTGGTACTTGTCCATTTGTATAGTCTTATTATAATAAAATGACTACAACCTACTATGTGAGATGGTTCATTGTGATAGATTACAATATGTTTAATGATTTAATAATATATAGAGGAATCTTTTGGAGAATAGTTTTTTCCCTCTTTGAGGATTTTCCCAAGATAAATGTTATATAAAGTGAATATTTTTCTATGTTGGTTGTCTTATTTTTGTTAGACACACAGGAAAACTGAGAGGGGGGAGGGGTGAATTAGTTGTACATTAAAAAATTCAAACCCTCATTAACCTTCAAACCCTTATTATGCATCAACATGAATGTAAAGTAATGAAACATAACACATTCATAACCATACACAATATAACACTAGATTTACGTAGAAAACTCTAATCAAGGAAAAACCACAGTGAGGATTAACTCATATATATAATAACAACACCAATTACAAAAGGCTCACTATCAGAAGGGATCATTGCCCAGAAGAAAAGAATGGCTCACTATCAAAGGCTCACTACCCAAAGGAATCACTTTTTGGAATAGAAAGAGAATAAAAGAATATTGTTACAAGGAGGTTCACTACCTCAAAGAAACAATAATATCAACCACCACAACTCTATACCATCTGCAAAATTTAGCTCATTGTCTCTAGAAACTTCAGGTACACTAAAAATGTAGACACCTTCTACTCATTGCTTCTAGTATCCTTAGGCATTTAAGCTCACACTCAGATCATAACACTTGATTACATTTGCATCGTCCTTCACAATACTCTTCATCACACAAATCTCCAACAATTAGCCTTGATTATATATATTCCATGACCTCAAACAACTTCTCTAGGTCAACCTCAATTAAACATATGCACCTCAAACATGCAAACAAATTATAGGCCAGCACCAAACACCTCCGTGGTGGACATAAGTGTAGGTGGACCACACCAAGGGTTAACCAATACCCAAATCTACATTGACACGCTACACCATGATTCCAAAAATAATAAACCATCTCCACAATTAGTGCTAGCACACCAAGTTGGCCAAACCTATACTAACACTACCAAAAAATCAATTCACTCTTCACCAAATCTGAAAACATCCTAGAGACTACATAGCAACATCACATAACATCTTGGAATATTACATCATCAAAATACTCAAAAGAACTATTGCAACCACTAAAACTGAGAATATTATCATCTTGTGCAACCGACCACATTGCCACAAACATACAACTCACTAACCAACCTTGTAAAATACCTAAACACCAAACACTCTAGGGGAAGGTAGATGCAAACAATATAAGAATGCTACCAAATCTACAAGACAAGAAACCTCACCACAGAGAAATGTAGAGCAATTCCATTCTCCCAAACAACCTTCTTCATAGGCAACACACTGTCATACACATCTTCCACTGTCGCACAATCCATAACCTAAAAATATGCATATAACACCTTTGAACACCTATAATCATATCATCCAAACTGCACAAGCACATCTTCAACCATAAATAAATGCAGAGCACAATGTAGAACACAATTTTATCACCTTGTATACTCTCTATTCAAATTTTCTCAAAATCACTTGGAAACCAAGTGAACTAGCTACATCAGCAACAACTGCTCAACGCCACAACTCCTTCTCATCATGACCACACTAGATTTTGACATCAATGCCAATATTAAAGACAAAATAGTGCAACAATCTCCAAAAATATCCCCCTTTGTCATTGATCGCAACACCAGTTCTAAAAAAAACCATCAACAAGAAAAGAAACCCTGCATCAAGTAGCACTCCCCCTTGGACATTTATTACATTGTAGAATTATTTATTTCTCCCCTTTCTTCTTATGTTTTTCAGGCTTCTTTTCCCTCCCCCTTTGACATCAATGGAAAAGGGCAACACCTACAAACTTAACTTTAGGCAACACCTGCAAACTACTTTCTCTCTATTGCACTCCCCCTTAAGGACACAAAATATGCTCCCCCTAACTGAACCAACCAAAGACACCACTACCTACTCCCCTTGAGAGGTAGCCTTCATTAGTCCAAGAAAAACAATAAATATTGAATTTCTCACCTAGACAGATGCACCAACTTAGGAATCTAGTTGAAATAAGGAGGGGAAATAACCCCTAGCTTTTGATTTAGATACTTAAATGTATCTTTTGGAAGAGCCTTTGCAATTTTTTTTGCTATTTAATCCTTTGTAGGTGCATAATCCAACTTCACTTCATTCTCAACAACTTTCTCTCTTACAAAGTGATACGAGATAGAGATATGCTTTGTTCTTGAATGCATTACTATATTTTTTGAAATGTTGATAACACTTGTATTATCACACAAGATAGGACAAGGTTCATCATATGATACTCTGATATCCTTCAATGTCTGTTTCATCCACAAAACCTATGTGTACCAAGATGCTACTGCAATATATTCTACCTCTATAGTAGATAGTGACACTAAATCCCACTTCTTACACAACGAAGAAACCAATCTTCTTCCAAGAAAGAAAGCACCTCCACTTGTACTTCTTCTATCATCTATACAACCTTCCCAATCTGTATCTGTATAAGCACTCAAAGAGAAATCAATATCTCTAGGATACCATAGACCAAAGTACATAATGCCTTTCAAATATCTAAATATCATTTTTACTACTACTACATGTGATTCTCTAGGATCTTCTTGAAATATTGCCACAAGACACATTGCATGCATGATATCCGATCTAGTAGCAGTTAGATATATATCAATCCACCAATCATGGATTTGTACTTTCTTTGATTTGTCTTAGGAGATTCATCATTTTTTTTACAATTTACAACTAGTAAACATGGGAGTACATACTAGTTTAGAGTCCTCCATTCCAAACTTCTTTAGCATTTCCTTGACATACTTTGATTGTGAGATGAATATAATTTTATCAAATTGACTAACTTGTAGCCCAAGGAAGAAATTTATCTCCCCAAACATTGACATTTCAAACTCATTTTTCATTTCCTCTACAAACCTTTTACACATTTCCTCATTTCCTCCAAAGATTATGTCATCAACATACACAACCAAAATTAGGATTCGATCTCTCTCAACCTTGAAGTAAACATTGTTGTTTGTAGTACCCTTTTTGAATCCCTATTGTAGTAAGTACTTATCCAAACTTGCATACCATGCTCTAGGATCCTATTTGAGTCCATATAAATATTTTTTCAACCTACAGACCATATCAAAACCTTTTGATAACTAAGAAGCTTCTAGTTGTTCAATATACACCTCCTTTTGTAACTCGCCATTCAAAATGTAGACTTAAAATCCATTTGATACACCTTGAAGTTTTTATGAGCTGCAAAAGCCAAAAACATCCTAATGACTTCCATTCTTGCTATTGGAGAAAAAAATTGTTTAAAATATATTCCTTCCACTTGTGAGTAGCCCTTATACACAAGTCTATCCTTGTTCTGGATGACTTCTCCATTCTCATTTAACTTGTTCCTAAAAACCCATTTAGTTCCTATAAAAAAATTATTTGTTGGTCTTGCCTGACCAATTCCCAAGTTTGATTCTTCTCAATCTACCTCAATTCTTCTTTTGTAGCTTTGATGCAGTTTTCATCCTTGCATGCCTTAGTTACTGTTTAAGGTTCTACTTCAAAGAGTAAACAAAAGTTTACTGGTTCCTCTAGCATAGTAGCTCTTCTTCTTGTCAGTACACCTTTTCTCTTATCTCCAATTATTTTATTTTCATAATGATTCCTCTGCACATACTTAGGAGTCTTAAGATTCTTTTCTAGAGCTTCTTCCTCTTCCACTATCATCTCTTTCTCTTTCTCTTATTATTTTTCTTCTCCTCTAAAAGGGGGTTCATCAGATTCATATCCTTCTATCAACACCGAGCTTTGGTGTGATTCTTCATCCACATTGACACTTTTAATTTCAACTATCTTCTTTAACCTTTTGTTGTAGCATTTGTATGACTTACTCTTTGTAGAGTATCCAAGGAAGATTCTTTCATATGGTCTTGCATCAAAATTTCCTAGATTTTCTTCATCTCCCTTGATATATCACTTTCTTCCAAACACTCTAAAATATTTCACAGTAGGAGGTTTTCCATACCATAGTTCATAACGGGTCTTTGAACTATTCACTCTTCCTTGTCCTCTCTTAAGAATGTACACTATAGTATAGATAGATTATTTCCACTAGACATTTGGTAGATTTTCTTCCTTCATCATGGTTCTTGCTACTTCTTGAATTGTCTTATTCTCACTTTCCACAAATGGGTGTGCAGGATCATGATGGGCCAAACAGTGGTGATTTGTAAGTGATATGATGGCCCATGTGGTTGACGATTTTTTTTTACCCAAAGGGTATGTGCGGGATCATGATGGGCCAAAAAGTGGCGATATGTAAGTGATATGATGGCGCATGTGGCTGAAGACTTTTTTTTTACCCAAAATTGATGAAATGAAAAGGGTTTTTCAAGGAGATTCTAAGCTTTCCACCAATATAAATTATGTTTTACTTTGAATTTAATAAATAATTATTATTCATTTTCTACTTGAATTACGACTAAAGTCCTTAGTGATAGGCTGATTGAAAAACATCTATAGCTTTCAAATGATATCACATTTTTTTGGATCCAAAACATGCATCACATTCTATGCTTCACATAATATAGGATTAAAAAAAAATTAATTAATTTCATGAAGTTTTGACCAAATTAAGTTGGTTAGACACATGAGTTTTTATATTTTTTAAAAGTTATAATAAAAAATTCATAATTAATTATGTACTTGGAAAAAAATTATAAAAAAATATGCATCACATTGGGACAGAGTCCTCTACTATATTTAAAATATTATAAAAAAATATTATCATTTTATTGTGGTTAGGGTGGTCAGACAGACACCTACTTCTTATTTTTTCCCTGAAATTTAAGTACTATTGCATTGAAATTTCAAATTTTCACCAAATAGATTTTTTTTTAATAAACCTAGTAGTTTAGAAACTACATTCAATTTGCTATAGATTATATTGTTACATATTTTCGAAATAATATAGATAACTTATTCAAATTTTTATGTCAAGTTTCCTAACTCTGATTTTTTGAATTTTCATTGCCACTTAAGGGCCTGTTTTTTCCATGATGATCCTGCACATACCCAATTTATCAATTTTGTTGAGGAGTCCTAGGAGATGATAAATTTATTTTTATCCCATGATCTTCGCAAAAGCTATTAAAATCATTGGAGGTGAACTCACCACCTTTGTGAGAACTCAAACATTTTATTTTCAAATCCATTTCGTTCTCAACCATAGATTTAAATACTTTAAACTTATCTAGAGCTTTTGATTTTTCTTTGAGAAAGGTCACCCAAGTCATTCTAGAGTAATCATCTATCAAAAACATAAAATACATGTCACCTTGAGAGCTTCTTGTTCTAGTAGGTCCACATAGGTCTGTATGCACCAAATCCAAAGATCCTGTTGTAGAATATTCCTTAGTTCTAAACCTCTTCTTTGTTTGCTTTCCAAACTGACACTCCTTGCAAATTGCATTGATAGGATTTGTACAATTCTTGGCAAATCTCCCACAACTTGAGTAGAGTTGATCTTCACTAGGCTATCAAAATTGATGTGACACAGTCTTTTAGCCAACTTTCATTGATTTCTGACATAAAGCACTTACCACCAACACCTTTGGGCTGATAAACATTCCCATCTATCCTCATTCCTACAACAACCAGAGCAAGAGCTTCCTTTTTTAATTTCACAACCATCATATTGAAACACTAGATTGTATCCTCTACTACACATTTGTCCTATACTGAGAAGTTTATGTCGAAGAACCTTGATATAAAGAACATCATTTGTCTTAAGCTTTCCATCAAAACTAATTGAACCTTTTTCATAAATATTAGCAGATGTATAATCACCAAACTTAACAAGACCACCATCATACTTTTCAAGCTTAACAAAATTACTCTTATCACTTGTCAAATGATTTGAGCATCCACTATCAATTATCCAATAATTTCTCTCCTCTCTTGAATGAAAGACATACATAGTTCCTTCAATATTGTGACCTATTTCCGGAGTAATTTCCTTCACACATCTTTTAGGATTAGTAGAATTAGTTCCAAAATTTAGAGCCATGAACAAGAATTCATCACTTCCATCATCTGGATAGTCTGATTCTTCATCATCAGATACACCATTTTCTTCTTTAACATAATAACTCTTCTTGAAAGATTTACCTTTATGATCTTTATGTTTGTCATTTGAAACTTTTCTTGGACATTTTGAAGCATAATGACATATCTTTCTACAATTGAAACATCTGAGGGGTAACTTACCTCTGTATTTGGCAATGCCCTTTTTCAATCTCCTTACAAAATTTTCTTCCACCTCATCAAGATCATTTGAATCAAATTCATCATTCCTCTCTTTCTTGCTGACTCTAAAAGAAATTTATTTCTTTGTAGCATCTTAGTCAAGCTCTCTTAATTCAAAAGTAGTTAATGCACCAAAAATTTGATCTCTAGTATATTGATCCAAATTCTAAGCTCCCTCAATAGCATAAACATTATCACTATAAGATTTAGAAAGAGCTCTGAATACTTATTTCACAACTTCACTTTCCTCCAGTTTTCCACTAAGACCATTGATGGTATTGACAATTTCATCCACTCTGAGAATGTAGCCAAAAATATTTTCATCTTCTAATAGCCTTAGGGTTTCAAATTTGGCTTTGAAATTTTGCATCTTTTCTTGCTTGACCTTATTATCTCCTTCATAAATGCTCTGCAACTATGTCCACATCTCTTTATCAGTTTTAAGGCTTATCGCCTTCACAAGTTTAGAATCAAAAATCCCACTCAAGATAGCATTCCTTTCATTGTCATTATTCTCATAACCCTTGATTTCATAATCACTTGTCAGAGGAGTAGTAGGCATAGTGTATCCATTTTCAGTTGACTTCCAAACGCTAAACCCTAATGAGACAAGAAATACTTCCATCTTGGCTTTCTAGAAAGCATAGTTTGATCCATCAAACATAGGCACTTTGACACCATCCCTGTGCACCATCTAGATCTATCTCAAGTAGTTAATCTTCTTCCAAGGAACCACTACTCTGATACCAATTATTATACACATAGGACAACTGAGAGGGGGGTGAATCAATTGTACATTAAACATTAAACATATGAATGTAAAATAATGAAACATAAAAAAAATTCACAATTATACACCATATAACAAAAAATTTACATGAAAAAACCTAATTAGGAAAAAACCATGGTGAGGATTAAATCAAATATATATGAATAACAACATCGATTACAAAAGGCTCGCTACCCAAAAGAAAAGAATGGCTCACTACCAAGGGCTCACTACCCAAAGGACTCATTATTTGGAATAGAAAGAGAATAGATGATGAATATTACAAGGAGGTTCACTACCTCAAAGAAATTTAGGAAAATCCACAAAAAAAAATCTACACCATCTACAACCTTCGGCTCACCGCCTCTAGCAACTTTAGATACACTAACAAAGTAGACACCTTTTGCTCACTGCTTCTGATAGCCTTAGGCATTTAAGCTCACACTCAGATCAAAAAAATTGATTACATTCACATCATCCTTCATATCACTCTTCATCACACACATCTCCAACAACTAACCTTGATTATATATCTTTTGCGACCTCAAACAACTTTTCTAGGTCGACCTCAATGAAATGTGTGCACCTAAAATGTGCAACCACCAAATAAGTCGGCACCAAAACACCTATGCGATGGAAATAAGTGAAGGTAGACCACACCAAGGGTTAATTAGGACACAAATCTATACTAACACGCTACACCATGCTTCCGTAAACAATAAACCATCTCTGCAATCAACACTAGCACGCCAGGTTGGCCAAACCTATACTAACACTATCAAATAATCAATTCACTATTCACCAGATTTGAAAACATCACATAGACCATGTAGCAACATCACAAAACATCCTAGAATATTCCAACATCCTAGAATATTCCAACATCATTAGAATATTTAGCAGCACTACCACAACCACCTAAAACTAATAATACTATCATCTTTTGCAACCAACTACACTGCCACAAACATACAACTTACTAACCAAACTTGCAAAAAAAATAAACACCAAAAACTTTAGGGGAAGGTATATGAAAGAAACATAAGCATGTTCCCAAATTTTCAAGACAACAAACGTCAACATGGATAAATGTAGAGAAATTCCATTTCTCCCTAACAATCTTCTTCACAGGAAACACACTGTCAAACACATCTTCCACTACCGCACGATCCAAAACCTAAAACTCTGGATATAACACCTCTAAGCATCTCTGATCATCTCATCCAAACCGAACAAGAAATATTCAACCATAAAGAAAAATGGATCAAAATGCAAAACATAATTATGTCACCTTGTACACTCTCTATATTCAAATTTTCTCAAAAGCACTTGGAAACCAAGTGAGCCAACTACATCAACAACACCTACTCAACATCGCAACTCCTTCTCATCATGACCAAACTAGAGGTTGACATAAAATACAACACTAATGACAATATAGTGCAACAATATCCAACAATTTTTGTAGGCTACAAGGTTGGATAGTCTTTCTTTAGACCATTTTTTTGTGCTTGCATAAGAGGGGATCAACATTGGTTGGATCATGGGAGGCTTGTAAATAGAGCACTAATCATGAGGTTGTTTGCAAGGGATGGTGGTGTATAGAGAGAGGCCAAGGAATATTTAATATTGTAGGAAGTATGTAGGAGATTTATGAGATGTTGAAGGTGATGCAAACTTGGATAGATGCACTAGAACAAGACTAACAAAGGGACCATAACCCTAGAGAAAAAGTGAGAGGTTGGAATCTAGGATGTGGAAGGTTAGAATATTGGAAATGGAAGGGGTTAGAGTTTGAATTCTAGATAGAAAATAAGTTTATGTTTGTAGATAGATTGATAAATTAAGGAAACTTATAAAGATGACTCATGGACAACTCATTTAATGCGAGGCAATTACAAAGTTTGTGAGTAGATCTCCAAACTTGATACATTCAAATAAATTTTTCTTATTGAATGATTATCAAATAGATGTATCTTGTAAAGATTCTTTGTGGATACATTATCAAGTGTGAGGTAGTCACAATGGTTTGCAAGTGGATCTCCAAAATTGAGGAAGTCAACAATAGATTGTGAGGATGAAAAGGTGAAAAATGGGATGGCAATTAGATCACCGACTATGAGGTAATTCATACAAGGTAATTGAAATGATCAAGGGGGTTTTAATTTTAGATAGAGCATCAATAGTGAGATAATTTGATAGGGTGTCCACAAGGGAGTGTGAGCAAGGAGCTTTGAGGTGAACACTTAATGAATGAGGATGGCTAAGGGGACAAGTGAGGGGATTGATTTTGAAATAGCCCTTGGATTAAAATGTTAGAGAATCCAAGAAGTATGAGATGTATCTTGTATTACTTGAATTATTAGTTGTTTATTGTGTGTTTGTGTCTAGATCGTGTTGGGGAGTTATAGAAGAATCCACTACATTTCACTTTAAATGCTTACTAGGTCTCGTAGTTTTGAGGGTATTTATACAAAATAGGGTGATGTCATGCTCATAGTCTGTGGATCATGATTGGGTTAAAAAATTGCATGGTTTTCTCTTGTGTTATCCATTTGGGAGTTTCTACCAATTAAGAATTTCTTATGGAGGTATATTTTCACCATATTTGAACTAGAGGTTGTTTACACTTGGCTAACTACATGGTTCATGTGACTTGGATCTTTGCACCACCTTGTAGATGATGTGGATAATATTTGAGGCCTAATATTTTTTTTTGGTAGGTAAATAAGTATTTTATTGATATAAAAAAGGATTATTACATAACACCATCATCCAGTGGAAATAATTCCATATCCCGTTACATTCCTTACAAGCTACTTTCCATACATCAAAAAACCTAACCAGACTATCCAAATACCGTCTGCATACAATAAACTTCAAATTTGCTTGACCATTCCAGTGTGGCACTCGTTTAGAGAGCAGGGCATATGAAGGGACCGATTCACTCCACCTCACCAGTAGCACATCCTCCACTAGCATAAACTCCTTGAATGCCACCATCCGATCCATCCATGGTGCCTGCACACGGGGGAGATTTGTCTATAGGAGCTCCACACTCTGTCATGCCCACACTTGGTGATTTGCTAGCACTAACCCCTACATAAGCATGAGGAAAGAGGGACCACTTGACCCACCCACCATCAACCACCATTCTAGGAGCCACTCACCTGCAATCCTACTCGGGTCTGGTATATTCAATCGGCCCTCGCATTCACCAAATGATCTGCCTCCCCATTAGCTTCTCTGAATATGTGATTTACTGAGAAGGCCTCCAACCCTTGAACCAATCTACTCGCTTCATCCATGAGTGATTGTGTCTTCCAATTCACCATTTTCCCTGACTTTAATGCCTGGACAACCACCATTGAGTCTCCTTTAATTTCCATATTTTTCAACTTCAATTCATTGCTTAATTGGAGGCTGCAGATTAGTGCCCTAAGCTCTACCACTGTGTTGGTCCCGATCGGTAAAGGCATCGACTTCTCTGCCACCATCCTACCTTGATCATCTTTTATGCAACACCCAACACTTGAGGGCCCCGAGTTGCCTCAGGAAGCCCCATCAAAGTTCAATTTATACCATCCTATTTGAGGGGGGCACCAAACTGTTTCCTTCCTTGCATCATCCCTTTTTTTTTTTTTGGTGCACCTTGGCTTGGCAAAGATAAACTATACCATGTTCTACGCATCATCGCATCCCACTCAAAGAAAATCCAA
Organism: Sequoiadendron giganteum; assembly: GCA_007115665.2. Classification (NCBI taxonomy): domain Eukaryota; kingdom Viridiplantae; phylum Streptophyta; class Pinopsida; order Cupressales; family Cupressaceae; genus Sequoiadendron; species Sequoiadendron giganteum. Next base: position 244,572,603 of record CM021106.1, on the reverse strand, counting down.
GCATCCATGTCCTTTTGTCCCACCTTCCCATTGACTGCCTCCACTATTGCAGCTTCCAGCCTGTTAACAAAGGTTGGAAATTCTCTTTCTTTTTCCAGGAAGATCCTCCTATTACGCTCCTTCCATAGCTCCCAAATTACCATGGAAGGACAAATCACCCATAGCTCACAGAAAACCGAACTCCATTTTAGTATCGATCAGGCTGAGAATAGTGATAATACATCATTTGGTAGAGCACTACTCCATCCCAACCTCACACAAATCCATCTCCAATATGCTTGTGCAAACAGACACCTCACCAATAGGTGATTCACATCCTCCTCCTCATTTTTGCACAGCACACATCGCGATGGGCCTAAGAACCCCATCCTTTTAAATTTATCAACCGTTAAAATTCTATTTTGTAATGCAGCCCACGAGAAGGTACCAACCCGTGGGATACATGCTTGATCCTAGCAAAGGTGCAAAGGCAACAATGATATCACATCGTTCTTGCATTGAGACATATACCCAACCTTCAACTTGTATTGTCCTGAATCAGAGCCCACCCAAGCTAGCCTATTGAAACCCTCTTGAATCACCACCATGCGCCTTCCCAACTCTTGTTTGAGGCACTCAGCCTCTTCCCTTAGTATGACACCATTTTCCAGAGACCTCGAGAGAAAGGAAACCACACCATTACTACGTTGCTCCACCAGGTAATCCCTTACTTTCTCCCCCCACTGTTGTTTTAGATTCACCTTTGATTGTGCCAGGCCCAAGCAGTTATCAATACTAGGAAACCCGCCCCACGAATCTTCCCAAAACAACGCTGATCTACCATCAAACACATCCCAAGACAACTGCTCTTGAATGAGGGGACAACAAGCCCTCATGAAGTTCCAAATTCTAGATCCATTAGGGAGCCTATGCGCTAGCAGAATGTTGTTCACATTGAAGTCAACCATTTATTTATTCTGAAGGATCTTGGCCCACTTCGCCTTGCTGCGAGTGTGCGTATTCCATATCAGCTTCACACCCAATGCCCTATTTTGCTTCAATATATCCCTAATCCCCACCCCTCCACTCTCTTTAGACTTGCAAACTGTGCCCCAAGCAATCATTGGATACTTCTTCTTATCCGAAGACCCTTGCAAAAAAAAGTGTCTCATCCACTTGTTCAATGAATCCGCCTTATAAGCTGGCAGTGCTAAACAAGACATAAGCTAGATGGGTAAAGTAGAAATTACAACCTTCAACATAATAATGTGGTCTTCCCAGGATAACCACTTGCCATCCCAAGCCAAAAGCCTATTCCTCACTTTGTCTTCCAACGGATCCCACAGTTTGCCTATCCTCACACCTTTTTCCAATGAAAGCCCAAGATAAGTCAATGGTAGTCTCCCAATCCGAAAATTCAAAGTTGCAGCAATTGACCTTTCATCTTCCCTCGGAGTGTTAAAAAAGAATATCTCTGATTTTTCATTGCTCACACCCTGCCCCAAAGCCAATTCATAGGCAATTAAGAGTTGTTTGAACTTCTCTGCCTCTTTCCTAAAAGCCGCCCCAAACAACATGGTGTCATTTATGAATTGTTGGTGGATCACCATAGGGATGCCACTAGTAATTTGAATGCCCCTTATCTGCCCACTTGATGTTGCACTTGAAATTGCCCTCCCCATCGCCTCGACCAACACAATGTATAAAAAAGGGACAAGGGGTCTCCCTGCCTCAATCCCCTAGTTGTCTCAAAGAAACCTATTGGTTCACCATTGAGCATGATTGATATGCGAGGGCTAGAGATACAATTAAAAATCTAGTCTATCCAAACCTTGTCAAAGCCAAAACGCTCTAGGCCCTTACAAAAAAACCTCCAGTCTACCATGTCATAAGCCTTATTTATGTCTAATTTAACTAGCATCCCTTGACACCTGTTAACTTGTAGTGAGTGTATTGCTTCTTGTGCGATTATTACCCCGTCAAATATTGACCTGCCTGGAACGAAGCCTGTCTGTTCCTCAAATATTAGAAAAGGGAGTAGGGTCTTGAGCCTGTTTTCCATGGTTTTTTTCATAATTTTGTATAACGTATTACATAATGCAATAGGCCTGTATTCGTCCAGCAAAGTCAGCTTCACCTTCTTTGGAACCAAGGCAAGAAAAGTGTGATTGACTTCACGAAGCAACCTACCTACTGCTCGTGACTCCTCCAGGGCCTCCACTACCTCCAAACCAATGATGTGCCAACACCTCTAAAAAAAAAATGTGGGAAAGCCATATGGCCCTAATGCCTTGTTTGCAGACAATTGGAAGACTGCACATCTTATTTCCTCCGCCATGAAAGGACTTTGCAACATATCATTTTTCTCCCTTGTAATTACGGTTGGGATGACTTCAAGAAGCATATTCTGCACCCTCAAATTTGAACCTTCAACATTATTTAGAATTTTTTGAAAATGCAAAACAACTTCTGTGGCAATCTCTGAGGCACCCTCCACAATTTCCCCATTCTCCTTCTTTAAACTTACAATTTTGTTTGCCTCCCTTCTGGCCTTCGTTGAGTTGTGGAAGAACTTTGAATTCCTGTCCCCTCCCTAACCCACCTCTCCCGTGATTTCTATTTCCAGAATAACTCTTCTCTTGCCAAAACTTCTTCCCAATCTTTTAACACTTCCTTCTCTTTCAGGTAGAGAGCCTCATCCATGCCCCCATTAATCACTTTGGCATTTATTGCGTCTAAATCTCCTTCTAGGCGATTTTTCTCAACAAAAATGTTCCCGAAGTGGTTCTTGTTCCAAGACCTTAGCTGTTGTTTCAAAGATTTTAATTTGCTTACAACTTTAAACAACTTGTTCCCTTCTGGTTGAGCCGCTGTCCACCATACCTCCACCTGGTGCATGAATTGTTGATCCCTGAACCACATCCTTTCAAAGCGAAAAGGACTTCTACATATTTTTATATCCCCCATGATCTCCAATCTGATCAGGAAATGATCAGAGCTAGAGAAATGGAGAATGCTTCCTTCCATCTTGAAGGGAAACGATGTCAAATCACCCCCAATCTTTGAGGCCTAATATTGCTACATATACACTACCTATGATTATTTGAGGATCATAGGAAAGATGGAGAATAGATCATCATTAATCAATTTCATCAAGGAAGACGTCATGGATTGAGTGGAGGATGGGTATAGTACCGAGGAAGTAAGGTTAGAAAATTAGAGTGAGATAACAAGGAGTATGGTGTAGAGTACCATCATGTCAGTGGATAGTGTGTGGATCATGTGGTGTCATTTTATACATGATTGGAGCCCATAAATCAAGTCTAGAAGTGGTGTTTTCATTATTAGAGGTCATGTGTTGAATTCCATAGTGACAATTATCCATATGTGAAATATTGTTGTAGTGAAGTGGTTGTAGCCTAGTATGTGAAAGGGCTCATTGCCATAAATTGTAATGTGTTTGAGGATTTAATAATATGTAGATGAATCTTCAAGAGGTTAGGTTTTTCTCTTTGAGGGTTTTCTTAGGATAAATCTTATATTTGTGTGAACTTTATATTGTATTGGTTGTCTTTTTTTGTGGGTTGCATGGTTGAAAAATCCTTATTTAGACTCTCTAGTCATCCCTACATAAAAAAAGTCTATATATTTGAATGCTACTATTTGTAACTTGTTTGCATATTAAATACATAAATTATTTATTCATTTTTCTATTTTTGTGATTAGTTTATGAATATTTAAGTCTTGGATAAATTTATTGTTCATGCCAAATTCTAGCAACAAATTATAAATTTATCTATAGATGAACAAAGCTCACTAGAATTATGTAATCACTACTCAATAAAAAAATACTATATAATTTTATCTATTTTTCTTTCTGTCATTTTTTAATATTTCTTTGTAAATTTTATTTTAATAAATAAATATACATTTTATTAAACTTAGAAAAATACTGCCCTACATTTACATTTAACAAACTAATCACAACAAGAAGCTTGAACACACTACTTTCTGATGATGGATCATTGAGTGACTCAAAATGTTGAATTCAAAATATACACATTTTAAACTAGAAGCTTACACACACTACTTCATGGACTGTGGAAAATGTTAAGGAAAATAAGATTGCTTAGAAAAGAAAACAAGATTTTTGTAGAGTCTTCTAAAGAAGCTAGAGTCTTCCACAAAGTTGGTGTTGGACTAATCACCAGGATCTCCCTTCGGATTCAGGACATGGATTAATTGCCTCCTGTGGATCTGTTTATCTCTGGCGTTTGTATCAGGCGTTAATAGGTTGATCTTTTGGCACAACGAAAAAACGTGTTCCAACAAATGGTATCAAAGTTGGATCACAGATTCGAATCTCCTCAGATGACGCTGAGGGTGGGATTGTTGGACTAATCGCTAGCATCTCCCTTCGGATTTGAGACATGGACTAATCTCCTCCTGTGGATCCGTTTATTTTTGGTGTTTGTATCAGGCAATAATAGGTCAATCTTTTAATGCAATAACAAACGTGTTCAAATAGCTGGAACATTCTAGAATATTAGAATGCAAAATTAAGAATGTAGAATCTTACAAAAAACTAGAAGTTTCAAGATTTTGAAAACCTCCAAGTAGAAATATGAAGCTTTCCATTACAAGCAACAACATTGTAGAAAAACATTTGGATTGAATACAATACAAACTACACATTGAAATGTGAACATGTATTGGTACTTTTCCAAAATGTTATTAGACTTCTTAAAAAAATTTGATGGTTAAAATGTAAAAGCTATTTAGAAGCAAGGTGAGCAAAAAGTGGACAGTTATAGAAACATGAACGTTATAGATTCCTTCTCCTAAATATTTCTTTTCTTTTCAACTCTCTTTTGCCTTTTTTTCTATTGCTATTGATGTTTTATTTTATAATTGTTTATTTGGACCTATTTTTAGAGAAAGCTCCTACCAAGTTACCAACTAATAACAAAAAATTAAAAATAATAATTATGGAACAACTCACGAGAAAAGAAAAAATCACCACCAAAGTCTAAAAGAATTGGACTAAACAGTCGGTGCGGGGAACACGCGTGCAAACATTTTCCTTCTGCTTTTAATTTTCACGCGTTGGACACCTTCAATTCAATCCTATTTCAATGCCCGCTTATGTTGCCTTAAAATTCGGGAATTCGCGCGTTGCGAACGTAAGGTGGATGACGCTTTTCCCGCTAAATTCGACGACCAGATGTGACACATTCCCTCTACCAAAGTACAAAAGCCCAACACTAAACTCAATATTGTGGGCTATTTGGTGGGATTTTTGTTCAATATTGTGGGTTGTTTGATGGGATTTTGTTTCTTGTTCAACAGTTGAACGCTCAGATTCCATAGATTGCCAGCTATATAAACAGATTTTTTCGCTCTGATGGACACAATTCATGCAATATTGGGGCCACAGTAGAAGAGTAGATCTCTGTATTCTTTCATAAAATGGTGTACTATTTGGTATTTACAGTTGTTAATGGCGATGATGATGATTCATGGTTTCTTCTTTACTTATTCATGTGTGTTTTTACCCTTGTCTGCTTTAGATTGTATTGTCAACAAAATGAGGTGGATTCTGAAACAAACGTTGTCAAACGTTCTCAATATTGTAGCCACAGTAGAAGAGTAGATTTCTGTATTCTTTCTAAAATGGTGTACTGTTTACTGTTGTTAATGGCAATGATGATGATTCATGGTTTCTGCTTTACTTATTCCTGTGTGTTTGTACCCTTGTCTGCTTTAGATTGTATTGCCAACAAAATGAGGTGGACTCTGAAACAAACGTTGGCAAAGTTCTTGTAAATGGATGGACCGTCTGAAAGCAACAAGAGAAGAAGCTCTGCAAAGAACTCATCAATGTACAACATCTGTATATTTAGTCAAAAAGAGTATCCTGCAAACCTAAAGTTTCAACTTGACGTTTAGCTTGTCAGCTGTGGGTGGGACACAATTGAATGGTTGAAATGCTCATATCTATGTCCACTTCGAAAACATTTTCTGATATTATAAAGAGCTTTTAAGCATTGTTGCAGTTTTTTGCTTTCCAGTAATTTGCATGGGACATATCTTCTTGTGAGCCCAGGCGAAGGATTTGACGGCCCTCCTAAGCGTACAAGAATTTGCTAACAAAGTGCACAAGAGCTCTGCACATTTTTCTCTTTTTAAGATTCTTTTGATCACATGATTACTATGCTCAGGGGATGGAAATGATTTGGTAAAGAACAAGGTGGTAGAGGAGAAACTTATTCAATTTACTGTGGAGTTTCCTTTTCATTTTTTGAAGTAATTTGGTTCTTATAATTTATATTGTAATATATTAGGTTATAATATTTTTAAAGTATAAGGGCGGAGAGTTTAGTTCGATTGACTAAAGCATTCTGTTGTAGAGAAGAGGTCACGAAGATTTTAATGAACAAAATAATGAAAAATTCATCTCTTTATTTTTCATTTTGTGAGGGTGTAGAAAAGAATTGGGTATATTATTTATTGAAAGATTATAGGTAAATTTGTTAAATATTAAGTAGGTCAAATAATGAAAGTGTTTGGAAATTCTAGAAGATGCATAATTTAATTAAAAATCAAATAATAAAATTATTTATATATTATAAAGGAAACATATTCAATTAGAAAAATAGATTTATTATGTACATCATGTAGAACAAAATATTTAAACTAAATGGAAAAAAAACCTCCTAAAAAAAACCCATACATCAAATTTATATCTCATTTATCATAAGAAAAATGTTTTACATTTTTTTAACTATTTTAAATATATTTACATATTCTCATTGATATATTATGGAGTCAAAGAGTTTTAACATATAATACTAAGATTTTTTATATTATTTATGGATAGATATGAAATGGGTCAACATTTTTCTATTTCAAGTCTTTTGCATTTTATCCTATATGATATTATTAGTTTATTTTCTTGATCTAAACATATCAATATATTTATGTTAAATGAAAAAGAAAACTTAAAAAAAAAGACCCACACATAAAATTTATATCTCACTTGTCATAAGAAAAAGGTTTTACCCTTTTTAACTATTTTAAATATATTTACATATTCTCATTTATATATTATGGAGTCAAAAAAATTTAACATATAATACTAAGTTTTTTATTTTTATTTTTTATGAATAAATATGAAATGGGTCAAAATTTTCTATTTCAATATTAATTTATTTTCTTGATCTAAACATATCAATATATTTAAGTAAATGGGAAAGAAAGCTTAAAAAAAGAACCTACACATAAAATTTATATCTCACTTGTCATAAGAAAAAGCTTTGACCCTTTTTAACTATTTTAAATACATTTTCATATTTTCATTGATTGATATAATATGAAGTTAAAGAATTTCAACATATAATACTAAGAAATAATTTTTATCTTTTATAGATAGATATAAAATGAATCAACATTTTTCTATTTCTAATCTTTTTTGGTTTATTCTATATATTAGTATTATATTTCTTTCTTTATTTAAGAATGTAAAGAAAAAATATATATACTAAAAAAAATATATTATAAATCTCGTTAAAAATTATTATACTATTAAAAAATACTACACATATTTTCTAACTACTCAAATAATTTTTTAAAAACTTAAAAAAATATATATATTTTTAAAAAATTTATAAAAGTTCTTTTTTGCTATTTCAAATCCTTTTCAAGCTATGTGTTATGGATTATAGTAACAATAGATAAACCAATGAAATTTAATTGGCTAAAAAAGGTGGAAAGAGAAAGAAAGTTTTAATGGTTTTTTATTGAAATTTCATACGATAATATGAAACAAATAGTTTCTAATTATAGAAAGAGGTCTATGTATACTTGAAAATAATTAGTAGAAATTTTATGCAATGCCCCAAGTCGACATGCTCAAAAAAAAAACCTAATGGAACAATTCTTTTTAAAACAATGACATTAATGATGTTAATGCAACATCATGAACAAGAGGGAATGCATAATTTTTCAAGTGTTACTCAACTACACTAGGGTTAGATATTAGAGAGAAAGAGAGGGAGTGTCATCAAAAACACTCATGTGGGGCTCAATGTAGAATTGAATACACTCTCGTATGAACAAGGATACTTATTCTTACAAGTCTTAAGCTCCTTGAGAGACTTGTCTTCCTCGATCATCCTTATTTTATACGAGCATTCAAGGCATGAGAGGTTCATCTATTATCTTGGTTAATTAGTTACCCATGTGTTTCATTAGTTTTCACTTGTTAAGGAAAATCCCCACAACATGATTTCCTATTCACCACTTTGGGCCAAGTTCACATTGGAATCCTCTCACATAACCCTCTCTAATATCTACACCCTAATCTCATCACATACTCCAATGAATATGGCATGGAAAACAATGCAACAATTATGTGACATCAATTTTTTAATCTTAGAAACTAGAAAACACGATCTCAGAACAATCCTTATGAAAATCCATTAAGACTCCAATTCCCCCAAAATCAAGAATTAAATTTTACTTTGAGAATTCAATTTTATAGAATTAATTACAAAGGAAAAACCATAAAATTTCTAATTTCACCATTGAAGAAAAACTTGAAAATTTATATTTCAAATTTGAAAATTCTAAAAATACAATTTGACTCTAAATATTCCCAACAACAAAATTTTAAGGTCAAATTGACATTTTACACATTTCCCAAAAAGTTGTCTATTATAACACTATTAATAAAAATTCCCAAAAAAATCATAAGAGAAAACATATTACATGATTTTTTCTCAAACAAAATGCATCGGGAGGTTTCTACACTCCCCTAATTCTAATCCAACCTTTTGAATTGAAAGAAAATGAGCAAGGGAGATGAATTTAATAATTTAATTCAAATGATGAAAAATTTAAAATGAAGAATACCTCAAACACACCAAACGAATGCATATGAAAACTCCTACACAAACTCCCCTTCCAATTATTATCCCAATGAATTTGATCCCATCAAATTCCCCTTTCGAATGCACTTCTAATCAATAGTTCAAATTTTCATGATGAGAGGGTTTTCTCCTCTCTCAATTTCTTCCTAAAATAAAATTACACAATGAAAAATAAAACCCCTTTTCCTATTTACCCTTTCTCAACTTTCCAATTAAAACAATATAAAATTCATGTTCCTATTTCTTAGTTTTTAATTCCTTTCATTTTCCCCAAAATCCAAATATGCATTTAATGTCATTCTTGGATAACATATATCATTTGAATTCGTTATTTAAATCCATATAAGCATATATTCATTTAAAATATGAAAATATGACTTTAAATGGGATAATTAAATCAAGCATAACCTATTTCCCAAACCAAGGAATTTTTGCAAGCATAAATACTAACCTATCTTCATTTCTATTTTCATTCTAATTTTCCACTTCCCTAAAAGACAAAAATATTTTAATAACCAATATATGAAATAATTTATATTCCTAACATTTCATTTACAAAAAACATGGAACTTAAACCATTAATTAAATTAGGTATTTACTAGTCATTCATAATATATAGGGATTCCAAAAAAACTCCTAACTTGGATCTGGGTCAATAATGGTCAAATATGACACATACCATACTCAATTCAAGTACAATTGGGGAATAGATAGGGAGGCCCAATGTGACATCTCTGAAATAACCATTATTAAGGAATAACTCAGACCTATGTAGTTAGGTGGAGAAACAAATCTATCCCTATAACCACTCAATTCTTGTCAAGGGTGCCTACTCAATGTATATAGTCAAAGCATAGCATAATCACCCAACAAGGTTCAATAACATAAAGAATAAAATAACATCCATAAATATATCGTATAAATAATTCATTGAACATCAAAAACCAAGTTCACATTTAATCATTGCATGAAAATAATATGCATACCATTGAAATGAAGCATAATGATAAACCAATAAACTAGGAAAATAAACATACAAAATGCCAACAACTAAAATGTTGAGAAAACTCATGTCGAACATGAGGTGATTCATACATATTATTCATAGCAAGAATACAACCAAAACAAAATCACAAGGATATAGTGAAGATTGAACATTGATCTCACATCAACATTTTGTAAATGGGAGGGGCACTACATCCTCCCCCACTAAAATTAGGCTTACTTCTAAAAGCTTGCACAAAGTAAGGATAGGGTACACCTAGTACTCAATCCTTAAAACACAACATACTCACAAGATCAACCCTCTAGACTCTCACCAAGTCTAGGCCTCAAACACACAACACACATCTCTATAGGTGTACATGCTAAGTGACCACCTACCACTAGGTGTGCAACCACCTTAGAGATCACCAAATTTCCTTCACTAGATACCACTACAACCAATGGAAAATACCAACTATAGGGTCTAGCAACCAAGAGACAACAAGGTCCTAATCAAGGACTGCCACAACAACTAGGAACTCCATCTAGCTACAACTTAGCCACGGATAAAGGCACACAATCCTTAAAATAATTTCTAAACACAAAGGCTAACAACCACAAGGATAAAGGCAACATACATCACCTCCATGATAACCAATAACATGAATCACTTCCAATTATGGCACACTCAACAAGGTTCTCGCTTGAGTACTATTTTGAACAAGCAAGTATTTCCTAAGCACACTATCTTCTCAACATGAAACTATGAACAACATGTGGGTTATTAGAGGAAAACATCTAGGAAAATACCTCTAAACATCATAAGAACTCCCAAAAAATAAGGCTTACCACCAAAAAAATCACATAGAAACCACCAAGGAAGTAGTTGAACACTAAGCATAGGAGCAAAACTCAGATTTACACTATCACACTACTCAACTATGACCCACCTAAGGGTTTAAAAACCTAATAGGATCATGAAATAATGATCAAAAAATAAACCAACAACTAATATATGGCTTAAACACTAAGTACTCTCCCAAGGAGTAACTCTTAAAAACCACCAATACAATCTCAATTGGAAAATTAACAAGGATATACATATATAATATAATAACATAAACATAAATCATATGTTTTAAAGAATTAACTAATGAATCTTTATATGCTACTTTATGTCAAACATGATTGCAACTATGAAAATCACATCCTAAATGATACAATGTGCATATTCATGCTATCAAATAACATGGATCTCAGTGCTTAAGAAACCTCAACAAACACTTATCTAATGCTAAGTGTTAACCTCTTTTGACATTTTTTGGTCTAAATAGTCAAAAAGGAATCCTAGATAAAAGGGGATTGATTAATATATTCTTAGTTTTAAGTTTATCTCAAAATCCAAATCATATCCATTTATGTGTATGTTGTCTTAACAAAATTTGGAGGGTTTCAATTAAGTTCTTTAATTTTTCAAGTTTCAATTTTCTCCACACCTAACTAAAGAAAGCTCACATTACATAAAGTGAAGGTTAAGGAAAAGTAAAAACATTCCTTTAAGGTGCCAAGTCTAGAGGGAAAAAGGAAAAACTCAAAGCTTCATGTGCATGCATGAAAGGAGGAAAAAAAAACTGAAGAAAGCTCACACTAAGGAAAGGTTTTAGGGTTCTACTGAAGATGGAAGGAGAAAACTTGAGAAAACCAAGGGAGACCATAATGAAGACTCAACCATAATGATGCATGCAATGAGGTTTTTGTTTGTTATCTTTAGTTGAATGCATTCAAGGGAGAGTTTGCAGATCATCATTCAAATCATTTCAAGATGAGTCTCTATGTGTTTCTCTTTCCCATCTCGGGTATGTTTTATATGTTCCTATTCCTTAGCTAGAGTTTTTAGGGAAGTTTGATATAGAGTTTGCAAAGGATCTATGATATAGCTTCGATAGTAATAGAAATTATAGAATGGTAAAACCAGTGGTTTCCATCATGAAACATGACAATGAAGTCTAAAGCTTGCTAGATAGTCAAGAAAAGAAGACACCATCTAAGTGTTTCAACACACAGACAATAGGTACCATGGGAGTGAAAATTGCAACATTATAAGGAAAGGTTTAGTGAATGTTAAAAATACCTCAAGGAGTAGTAGGAGAGTTTACTTTTGAGAATTTTGTGGATCATTTTCCCTGATTAAATAACTCCAGATCATGCCTCATTACCAAGTTCCAAAGGTTTAAGCCAGTTGTAAATGTTGTTGAATTAGTTTTAAGTGAGATTATACTCAATTTTTTAACATAGGTTTATCAGTTTTCTTATATCCAAAGACAAATTTTGGTGTTATATTCAAGACAAGAGAAGACAGTGAGGTATTTAACCATTTTTAGAGCTTTAGGGTTGCAATGGAATGATAAAAAAATGTATTCTCTTCTAGGTGGGATGATCAACTTAAAGGATTGTCAATGCATACAAAGGATTGCAATTTTATCACTTGAAAGGTAGTTTAGGTGAAAAAGGGACTACCAAATGCATGAAAGGGTAGTGTTATTCACAAAAGTATAATGAAGGCATATACACAATGATGGTTGAAAAGTGTCTTAGGAACATTGTTATCATATCAAATATGAATCACCAATGAATCACCATAAGCTTATGATAGTTAAAAGTCCATAAGAGGACATCCCATTAAGAGCAAGATAAGAGAGTTCATTTCTAGCAGATAGGGGCAAAGTTTCAAAAAATGACCAAGGGTTTCTAGCATATGGGGTAGATGAAATAAAAGAGGACAGTCTTATTATACAAGATATTGAAGGGGAAGCTCATAGGATGAAGGGTAAAAATATTAATGACTATACTGTGACCTAAACATATTCTTTGTGACTATCATAAAAGATAGTATGGGTAGTAACAAGCATTTAATTGCAAAGATATGATAATTCTTAAGAAAGTAAACATGGTAAAGATATTAAGAGTACCATGACAATCCTAAAGAGGGAGTCACCATATCAAGAAGAGATAGTGTTATTATTTTAAATTAATCAAGATTGGAATAATTTTCAAATAAATGGAGTTACTTCAAAGGACAAAGGAATGGAATCTGAAATAATTTCATCCAATGACAATATCAATTGTGGAAGTTCAGATGTAAAGAATATTCACATACACAAAGATGGGGGTCTTGTTGCTATTGACATACAAGCATGAAAGGGTCGATAAAAGTTAAGGAGAGAAGACAATCCAAATGCATGAATAATTTGCTTTCCATTTAAGGACAATCACAAAAGAAAAGGACAGTAAATGAAGCATTGAGGCACAAGTGGTTTGAAGAGACAACACTCTGATAATAAATCCCACATCACAAGCAAGCCATAATTTCATAGAGTAGCCATGAAGTGTAGACCCTAAGATTACTTGTCAATTGACATGTGAAGGTCAACATGATGCTAGTCCCTATGATCATGAGGACAATGTTTTCATCATCATATCACAAAAGGACAATAGCCATTGTTTAAAAAGAAGAGCTATAGGAGGTACCCAAGGTTAAGGTTGGACAGTCAAGATGACAACCAAATGTATGTAGGTTTAATCTCAGGTTTAGAGGGCAATAGGTGCATAGTTGTGTCCTTGACTCATGACAAAATATGATGACAAAGATAGCATTCCAAGGGGAAAACATTGATCATTATTGTGAAAATGCAAGGATAGTGACCTCATGTTTGAGATAAAGAGGACATAGTCTACACAAATGATTACAGTCATAGAAGAAAATCATGTGAATGTTGATCATGAAAACCTAAACACTATTGTCTTTAGGCTCCACAAAATGACAATGAGTCATCACAGATGGAGGCTATCTTTATATAAAATCCACAAGCTTTCTTGAGATTAGACTCTGCATAGTGAACAAACCATAATGTTATCATTCATAAGTTCATAATGAAAGATAGAGGATTCCAGATGCATGAGTATGATCAAATTTAAACCCTATTGAAGGCACAATCCAATGACCTTGTTGATGGTCAAATGCTAAAGGAAATGATAGTGATTGTTCAAAAAAATTGAGGATGATATGAATAGGGTTTCAAACCTTAAAATTCATGTAAGGCAGTCCTTCTAAGGTGCCTAGGGTTTTGAAGATTGCAAGGATAGAAATTTTAGGAAATTTCATGCATGACACAGGAAATGGAAGTCATAAATAAGAAATCACTGTCACTCCAAACATAGTATGGTAGGTTTCGAGAGAACAAATGGCTGAGGGACAGTTTGAAAATTTGAATGGCAGTCATCATTCAACATAAAGCACAGTCACCTCTTGCATTGGATTGTACAATCATACAAATAGCAGACCTAAAGGCAAAAAATGATGGACTGTCACTATAGAGAGCACTTTTATTACATTCATGAGAAATGATATTTTTAGGGGAGTAAAGTAAAAGACAGACACTGCAATATATGATGGTCAAAATTATGAATGAGGTAAAGTTTCACTAATGACACACTAACCTTTAATGAAGGAATATAAGCATGCATCAATTTCAAGTTGAATATTACCCTATTCAAACATAGAAGACATGGTCATCTTCAAGTAATTTCATATCACCTATCACATCCTCATCATGCATAAGATATCCACCAGATGATTACCACTTAGAGTAGCCTATTTGTTCTCAGTTATCGAGCACTTATAAGTAGGTTTTGCTTGTTTTAGAAGCCTGCATGGGTGCAATTGGAGTTAAGTGGCGTTTCATCCTAAATTTAGGCATTTTGGGGGAGTTTGGAGCCCTTATATTAAAGCTTTTTTCTCTTATACACATAGCAATTTGATAACTCCATGCAAAGTACCTTAAGAGTAGTTAGAAGCCTAAGAAGAAGGGATTTTGGGGCAAATGTAGTAGTTGTAGTTAAGTTCAAGACCCACATGGGAGTAGTATCAATCAAGACAAGTTTTCATATAACAAACCATCAGTTAAGAGCAGTTCTAAGGCATTTTTTGCAGGGTTTTCTTTTATGCATGACCTAAAGGGTTTCATCATGCAAAGTGGAAAGGATTTCAAGGAAAGAAGATAATTAGTTTAATTTATAGTTGAAGTTTATCACAAGTTCAAGAGTTGGAGTTCACCATCAGTCTTCCTTTTTAGTCAGAAATCAAGCTTCTTTTCTATAACTTCTTCTATTCTTCTTTTCTCAAGTAGTTCTTTCTTTCTGCTTGCATACACAACAAAGAATAGAGCATTGTAACTTAGTTTTCAAAGTATTTTTAGTATTTTAGATACATATTTAGTTGTAATAGTGAATATTCCTTTCAAGTTCAATAAAAGTAGTAGTTATTTCTCAAACATCTTCTATTTCAAGCATGAAAAATGATGATTTGATGCATTTTTTTTTTCCTTTATAAAACCTTTAAATTTGTCTCATTTATGTAATGTGGAAGAAAAATAATACATGTTAAATAAATGTTATGAGCTATGTTAGAATTTTCCAATAGTTAGGGTTGTGAAACTAGTTTTCCTTCAAACATAGGATGAACATAGACCTTCTCATAAAACATTCATGTATTTTCATGATTATTTTTTGTGTTATGAGCAATAAAATCTCTTTTATTTGAATTTGATTGTGATTTTAGAGTAGCTCATAGAGTTTAAAAATTAGTGAATCACCTCCTAGTTGCAATAGATTTTTCAAAGCAATCTCTTCCCATTTTCCCAATCAGTTTTAGTAGTTTGTAGGAGTTTTCAAAGAGAACCAACCCTTAATCTGGAGGTTCATCCTCATCTTAGATAACCCACAGGCTTGAGGATGTCCCCATGCTGCACAAGATTGTCGAGGTTTAAAACTTAGCATTCAAAGCGCAATCCTTTGTGACAATAGTAAGAAAAGAAAGAATGCACACACACTTGTTGGACTAAATCACATCCAACCATCTACTAGAAAATAGATTCAAATATGATGCAAAAAAAAAATTCTACACAAGCCATTCTCAAACTCCAAGATCATATAATTCCATAAACACTCCCACACAAATATTTGAATCCACTTCTCTCAAAGCCAAGCACAAGGAAATTCACATAAATTGAAGCCACTCAAGCTAGAAAACCATATTCATAAAATAATTTCTCAAAATTTTCAAACACCACACAAAATCCACTTTCACACCATAAATATATCCGATGAAGATAAACTTCACAAACTTGTTTTCCAAATTTCTTTGCTTCTCCTTTGGAACATGTGCATATTCCTCGCAACCAAAAAATCTAAGATATCTTAATGAAAGATTGTGGCCTGACCATGCCTCTATAGGTGTCTTATCAATAAGAGTTGATGTAGGAGACCTGTTAATCAACGGACAAGTAGTGACAACAACTTCAGCCCAAAACCTTTTTTCTAGACCAACACCAATCAACATACTCCTAGGCTTCTCCATCAATGTCTTTTTCATTCTTTCTGTAACTCCATTATGCTATGGAGAATATAGAGTTGTTTTTTGTCTATGAATACAACAATATTTAAAAAATCTATCAAAATCATTAGAGAAAAATTCATCGACATTATCAATCCTCAAATATTTTTTCTTTCTAGTCTGCAACTCAACCATTTCTTTAAATTATTAAAATCGACTATAAACTTCAAATTTACTCTTTAGAAAATATTCCCATGTCCTTCTACTATAATCATCAATAAACGAAACATAGTAAGTGGAATTACCAATTGAATGAACATCTACAATACCAAAAACATCAGAATGAATAAGATCCAATACACCACAAGATTTATGAGAACTCAAGTAAAACTGAAGGGTGATCCCACAATAGTGGTTTACACTTTTTGGAGCATACTTATTTTTGCTAAAATCACATATTTTTAGAAAATATAATGATTTAAGTCTTGGAAAGTTCCATTTAAAGGATTACACTTGAAGAGGTCTTGATCAAACCACCTTAGATCAAATCCCCTTGGATAGAATCCCACTAGTTTTAAACCATACCTATAACGGAGTCTCCTTTACACCTATCAAAATGCTGATAAAAAACAACTTTTGATTTACCTTTTGGCAGATCAAATGAATTCATTTAAAATTTATTTTTTCTAAGTATCTATTCTTTATTATAGGCTTCCCAAAAAGTATAATTTAAAATATATTTAATTTGATTATTATATAAAAAAATATTTTTTTGTGAATGTAGGTTTTTCACTGAAAATCAAGCTCTCTGTTCTACATATGTGAAAAAATAGTAGATTATCAAAAAAATATCTATGCACTAGATAGTGATGTCCATGATCCAACAAAAAAATAAAGAATTTCAATACATAAAAAAAAATTGTGTTAGCAAGTAAACCTATGTCTAAATTGTAACTTGTCTAATGTCAAAACTTAATTAAGAAAAAAATATTCAATAAAACACTATGAATCCAATTGAATGCACTAGATATCGTAGTTACAAATATAAATTATAAATATTATAATTTTATCCTTCATAGAAAATTTATTTGTGTTAGCAAGTGGGTAAGTGCATGGATCTGTGACACATTTTTGGCTCTTAAGGTGTTTTTTATTTTTTATTTTTTTTTAATTTTTTTTAATTTTTAATTTTTCTGAAATCAACAAAATTTGATTTGCATGAGAAAATGAAGATAGTTATGCTCAAAATTTAAATATGCAACAAGAAAAAAAATTGAAGTGCTCCGAGTCTAGTTTCTAAGATACTATTTTTTTAAAAAAAATTAATGAAGATTAAGGGTCTCAGAAAAGGGGGGCCCAAAACAGGTCCTGTTTTTATAAAAAAAAAACAACATAGCGCCTGAGGGCTCCCCTCTTTTTGATTAACTTATTTTTAGAATTTTTAAAACCCTAATGGTGAGAAATTAGCTAACACCATGTAGTTTATCCTCGTTCTTTCGGATAATTTTTTTTAATGAATATATAATATTTTATGAATTTTCAAAGTGGACACATCTTGAAAAGTTGAAATTTGAGCGTGCTTCCCCCTAATTTTTTTGAAAACTAATTGAAAATTGATTTTTTTTCATAATGTGTAGAATGGAGTCTAGTTTCAAAAAATGTAATTTGTTTCAAGTTTCGATGAATGAGTAAAAAACTATCCTAAAACTAGCACATGTTGGTTTTTGACCAAAAACGAAGGCATTTACAATAGAATCCATGGATCAAAACCTTAACTAAATCAAAATGAAAAAATAATTATATATTTAGATAGCTAATAGATAGGTGAACGCTATCATAGTTTTTTTATAAACTTGCATTGAAATACATGCAAATGAGATGGGGAGCACAAACGAAAATATGAGAAAATTTTGCACTCTTTCAAAAAATCTTGTCTTTTTCATGAAATGGTTGTCCAAACCTTTGGGTCAGATGCCCAATGCAAAATACAACCCATTGGGTTGGTATTTCCCAATGCAACCTATTTAGCGCTCACCAAATGAGTTGCTTCATTTGGTGAGCACCAAATTTGATGCTCGCTAATGTCATTCATGACTTTTGGAATGCATTTTTCTAAACTCTTTGATTTTATCTTTCTGTCAGGGAAACTATATACATGAAATAAAAATTTTAGTGTTATAATTTAAGTTATATTTCATGTATATAGGTAGGATTTTTAAGAGTGGTTTCAGAGCTCTAGGAGTTATAATGTAAATTCTAGTTTTTGGAAGATCTTAAAAATTTCAAACAATCAAATTTCAGTAATCAGCATGTCAAATTTTAGTAATCAGGAGGTCAAATTTCAGTAATCAGCATGTCAAATTTTAGTAATCAGGAGGTCAAATTTCAGTAACCAGGAGGTCAAATTTTATCTTTCTCTCTCTATCTCACTCATTTTCATCTCTTATTCTCTAGACCTCTCTCTCTCTCTCACTATCTCCATCCCTTTATCTGACAATCTCTCCCTTGAGCTCAAGAACTACGTCTCTACATGTCCATCTCTCTCTCCTTTCCTCTTCAATATCTATCTCCCTCCTTCCTTCCTTCTCTACATTTCTCTCTCCCCTCCCTCTCCTTTTATCTCTATATATCGCTGTCTACTCTCTATATCACCTCTCTCTATGCCTACCTATCCCTCTCTCCCTCTCTCCCTCTCTCCCCTCTTTCTCTCTCACTCTTTGCTTCCCTCTCTCTCGCCTTCCCTCTCTAGTCATTATCTTGCCATTCTCTCTCTCCTTCCATCTCTAGTTCTCTCTATCTCACTTCTCTCTCCTTCCCTCCCTCCCTCTCTAATATTCTCTATCTCCCCCTCTATCTCCTTCCCTTTCTACTTCTCTCTATCTCACCTCTCTTTCTCCCCCTCTCTCCCCATCTCTCTTCCTTTCACCCACCTTTTCTCTCTACTTCTCACTATATAACGTATCCCTCTATACATATTTATCTCTCCCCCTCCTTCCCTCTCAATCTCTCCACCTTCCTCCTTACCTCTCTACTTTTCTCTGGATCACACATCTCTATCACCTATCTCACTTCTCTCTCTCCCCTTCCCTCTCTACTCTCTTTCTCTCTATCTCACCTCTCTCTCCCTACCTATACCTCCCTCCTCTCTTATCTCTCTCACCTCTCTCTCTCCATCCCTACCTCTTCTTTCCTCTCTCCTTCACTCTATCTACCTATACCTCTCTCTATTTTTGTCTCACCTCTCTCTCCATCCCTACCTCTCCCTATATCTCTCCTTTCATATCTACTTCTAGCTACCTAGTTGTCCCTCTATACCTATTTCTCTCTCCCTCCTTGCCTCATCTCTCTCAATATCTCCACCTTTCCCTCTCCACTTCTCTCTCTATCACCTCACTCTATCTATATCATCCCTCTCTACTCTCTCTATCTCTCCCTCCCACTCCCTCTTTCTATCTCTCCTCTCTCCCTCTCCCTTTTTCTATCTCTCATTTCCATCTCTCTACCTATCTCTCTCTCCTTATATCTATATCAAGTATCCATCTTTACCTATCCCTCCCTCCTCTCTCTCTTCCACCAATATTCACTCTACATCTCTCTATCTAACCTACCCCTATATACCTCTTTCTATCTCCCTCTCTCTTTCCCTCTCTCAATCTCTCTACCTTCCTCCTTACATCTCTACTTCTCTCTATCACCTCTCTCTCCCCCCCTTCCCTCTTTACTTTCTTTCTCTATATCTCACCTCTCTCTCCCTAAATATCCATCCCTCCTCTCTCTCTATCTCACCTATCTCTCCCTCCCTACCTACCTCTTCTTCCCTCTCTCCTCCCCTCTCTACTTACCTTTATCTCCCCCTCCCTCTCCTTACCTACCTCTCTCTCTCTATTACACTCTAACACCTCTCTCTCTAAATCCTTATCTCTCCCTTGATCCCTACCTCTCCATCCATATCTCCTTCCCTCTCCACTTCTCTATATCTCCCCTTCCTCTCTCTACCTACCTCTCTCTCTCCATACCTACCTCTCCCTCCATCTCTCCTTCCATATATACTTCTCTCTACCTACCTATCCCTCTATACCTCATTTTCTCTCTCCCTCTCTCAATCTCTCCACATTCCTTCTTCTCTCTCTAAATTCCCCCTCCCTTCCCCTCTCTCCTTCCCTCTCTACTCTATCTCTATCTCAACTCTCTCTACCTACATATCTATCCCTCCCTCATATTTCTATCTCTAATCTCCCTATCTCTCCCCTCTCCCTCTCTACCTACCCCTTCTCTCTCTCTCTCTCTCTCCCCCTCATACCCCCTATCCCTCTCTCAACTATCTCTATCTCTCTCACTCACTCCCTCTATCTCTCTCCCCTCTACCCTTAATCCTTAAACCCTAAACCCTTAAAACTATCTACCTTGTACAATCAACCCTCTACCCTTTATCTCTCTCCAACTCCCTCCCTCCATCCCTCTCTCTCTCTCTCTCAAGTATCTCCCTCCTACCCCCTCTCCCTCTCTCAAGTCTCTCACTCAATCACTCACTCACTCCTATCTCTCTCCCTTCTAGCTTTAAGCCTCTACCCTCTACCCTCTATCTCTCTCCAACTCCCTCCCTCTCTCTCTCACTAAATCCCTCTATCTCTCTCCCCTCTTCCCTTAACCCTAAACCCTAAACCCTTAAACCCTCTACCCTCTCTCTCTCTGAGTCACTCCATATATCTCTCTCCCCTCTACTCTTAACCCTATACCCTCTCTCTCTCTCTCAACCCTCTCCCTCCTACACCCTCTCCCTCTCTCAAGTCTCTCTCTCACTCACTCACTCCTATGTCTCTCCCCTCTACCCTTAGCCCTGTACCCTTAAACCCTCTTCCCTCTACCCTTAACCCTCAACCCTCTATCTCTCTCCCACTCCCTCCCTCTCTCTCTCAAGAATCTCCCTCCTACCCCCTCTCCCTCTCTCAGGTCTCTCTCCTTCACTGACTCCCCCTCTCTCTCTCTCCCCTCTACCCTTAACCATAAATCCTAAATCCTTAAACCTTCTACCCTCCCTCCCTCTATCTATCTCCCACTCCCTCCATCTATTTCTGTCAACCCTATCCCTCTCTCATATCTCTCTATCTCTCTCAATCACCCCCTATCTCTCCCCCTCTACCCTTAACCCTAAAACCTAAACCCTAAACCCTTAACCCTTAAAACCCTCTACCCTCTACTTGAGAGAGAGACCTAAGAGAGGGGGAGGGGGTAGAAGGGAGAGGGTTTAGAGAGAGAGAGAGAGAGAGGGAGTGGGAGATATATAGAGGGAGGGAGGTTTCAAGGTATAGGGTAGAGATTTTAAGGTTTAAGGGTTTAGGGTTTAGGGTTAAGGGTAGAGGGTTCAGGGTTTAAGGATTTAGGGTTTAAGGGTTAAGGGTAGAGGGTAAAGGGTTTAGGGTAGAGGGGAGAGAGATAGAGGGAGTGAGTGAGAGAGAGACCTGAGAGAGGGAAAGGGGTTAGGAGGGAGATACTTGATATAGAGAGAGGGAGGGAGTGGGAGGGAGATAAAGGGAGGCATGATTAAGGGTAGAGGGTAGAGTGTTTAAGGGTTTAAGGTTTAAGGGTTTAGGGTTTAGGCTTCAGGGTAGAGGGGAGAGAGATAGAGGGAGTGATTGAGAGAGAGAGACCTAAGAGAGGGAGAGGTGGTAGGAGGG
>CM021106.1:244484715-244550544 GCA_007115665.2 Sequoiadendron giganteum | reverse complement strand
GAGATATAGATAATCTCTCTCAAGACTCTCCCTCATACCCCCTCTCTCTCTTAGGTCTCTCTCTCACTCACTCACTCCCTCTATCTCTTTCCCCTCTACCCTTAACCCTAAAATCTAAACCTTTATCCCTTAAACCCTCTATCATCTACCCTTAACCCTCTACCCTTTATCTATCTCACACTCCCTCCCTCTCTCTCTATGAATTCTCTCCCTCCTACCCCCTCTCCCTCTTTCAGGTCTCTCTCTCGCTCATTGAATCCTTTTATCTCTCTCCCCTCTACCCTCTACCCTCTATCTCTCTCCCACTCCCTCCCTCTCTTTCTCTCACTCACTCCCTCTATCTCTCTCCCCTATAACCTAAAACCTTAAACCCTAAACCCTTAAACACTCTACCCTCTACCCTTTATCTCTCTCCAACTCCCTTCCCCTCTCTCTCTCAAGTATCTCCCTCCTATCCTTTCTCCCTCTATCATGTCTCTCTCTCTCTCTCTCACTCCCTCTATCTATCTCCCCTCTACCCTTAACCCTGTACCCTTAACCCTTAAACTCTCTACCCTCTACCCTCTATCTATCTCCAACTCCCTCCCTCCCTCCCTCTCTCTCAAGTCTCTCCCTCCTACTCCCTCTCTCAGGTCTCTCTCTCTCTCACTCCTATCTCTCTCCCCTCTACCCTTAAATTTCTACCCTCTATCTCTCTCCCACTCCCTCCCTCTCTCTCTCTCACTCCCTCTATCTCTCTCCCCTTTACCCTTAACCATACACTCTAAACCCTTAAACCCTAAACCCTTAAACACTATACCCTCTACCATTAAGTCTACCCTCTACTTCTCTTTATCTCCTCCTCCTTCTATCTACCTAAACCTCTCTTTGTTTTTCTCTCACCTCTCTCTCCATCCCTACCTCTCCCTCTATCTCTGCTTTCATATCTACTTCTATCCACCTAGTTGTCCCTCTATACCTATTTCTCTCTCCCACCTTGCCTCCTCTTTCTCAATATCTCCACCCACTTTCTCTCTCTACTTCTCTCTCTATCACCTCTCTCTATCTCTCTCCCCTCTACCCTTAACCCTAAACCCTAAAACCTTAACCCTTAAACCCTAAACAATTAATAACCTCTACCCTCTACCATCAACCCTCTACCCTCTATCTCTCTCCCACTCCCTCTCAATCTCTCTCTCTCAAGTCTCTCCCTCCTACCCCCTCTCCCTCTCTTAAGTCTCTCTCACTCACTCACTCCTTCGATGTCTCTCCCCTCTAACCTTAGCCCTCTACCCTCTACCCTCTATGTCTCTCCCACTCCATCTCTCTCTCTCTCAAGACTCTCCCTCATACCCCCTCTCCCTCTCTCAGGTCTCTTGCTCTCTCTGACTCACTCCCTCTACCCTTAACCCTAAACCCTAAATCCTTAAACCTTAAACCCTAAGCCCTTAAACCCTCTACCATCTACCCTTAACCCTCCTTGCCTCTGTCTCTCTCCCATTCTCTCCCTCTCTCTCTCTTTCAAGTCTCTCCCTCCTACCCCCTCTCCCTCTCTCAGGTCTCTATCTCTCACTCACTCAATCCATCTATCTCTCTCCCATCTTCCCTTAACCCTCTACCCTCTACCCTTAACCCTTAAACCCTAAACCCTTAAACCCTTAACCCTCTACCCTTAAACCTCTACCCTAAACCCTCTACTCTCTACTCTCTACCCTTAACTGTGTACCCTTAAACCCTCTACTCTCTACCCTCTACCCTCTACCCAATACCCTCTACCCTAAACCCTAATCCCTTAACCCTATATCCTCAACCCTCTACCCTCAACAACCCTCAACCCTTAAACCCTCTACCCTCAACCCAATACCCTCTACCCTCTATCCTAATCCATCAACCCTATACCCTCTACCCTATACATTGGACCCTCAACCCTAATCCCTCAAACCCATACCCTAAACCCTCTACCCTCATCCCTAAACCCTTAAACCTTCTACTCTATACCCTCAACCCAATACCATCTACCCTCAACCTTAATTCCTCAACCCTATACCATCAACCCAATACCCTAAACCATCAACCCTATAGGTCCTCAACCCTATACCCTCAATTATCAACCCTCTATCCTTTAAATTGGATCCTCAACCCTTATATATCTCTATCCCTCCCTCCTCTTCTCTCTTTCTCTCTATCTCACTTCTTTGTCCATCTCTCCCTCCATCCTTCCCTCCCTCTCTACCCTAATCCCTCAAGCCTATACCCTCAACCTTTAAAACCTTAAACACTCAACCCTCAACCCAATACCCTCTACCCTAAATCCAATACCCTCTACCATCAACCCTATACCCTCAATCCTTAAACCCAAGTAAAATCTCTACCCTAATTCCTCAACCCTCTACCCTCTACCCTCAACCCTCAACCCCTATACCCTCTACCCTATACATTGGAACCTCAACCCTAATCCATCAACCCTATACCTCAACCCTCTACCGTCAACCTTAAACCCTCAACCCTCAACCCTCAACCCTTAAACCCTCTACCCTCTAACCTCTACCCTCTACCCTATACATTAAACCCTCAACCCTTAACCCTTAATCCCTCAACCCTAGTTAGGTAGGGAAACATAGGTGAGATATAGAGTGATGAAGGGAGAGGTAGGTAAACAAAGGGATAGGGGAGATAAATATAGGTAGAGAGGGAAGGAGACATAGAGAGAAGAGATAGAGAGAATTAGAGAGAGGAGGGAGGGACAGGTAAGGAGGAGATAGATGTGAGTGTGTGTGTGTGTGTGAGAGAGAGAGAGAGGTAGAGTATGGAGATGAGATATAGAGAGTAGAGAGGGAAAGAGGTAGGGAGGGGGAATGGTTTACATATAGAGTGATGGAGGGAGAGGTGGTTAAAGAGAGGGAGAGGGGAGATAAAGATAAATAGAGAGGAAAGGAGATGCAGAGAGATGATAGATAGAGAGAAGTATACACTGGAGGGATGGTGGGAGAGGAAAGGAGGAGATATAGGTGAGTGTGTGTGAGAGGGAGAGAGAGTGAGAGGAGAGAAAATGAGGGGAGAGAGGAAGGGGGGAGAGAGAAAGAGAGTAGAGATGGAAGGGAGAAGAGATAGAGTAGAGAGGGAAGGAGAGATTAAGAGAGAAAGATGGGGGAGGGAGAGAGAGGTAGAGAGATTGGTAGGTATTGGAGAGAGAGGTAGGTAGAGAGGGAAGGAGAGAGGGAGCAATAGGAGGGAGAGAGTGAAGGAGAGAGTGGTGAGATAGAGAGTAGAGAGGTAAGAAGAGAATGAGAAATATAGATAAAGAGAGAGAGGGAGGTTGGAGGGAGAGAGATGTAAAAAGGGATAAGTGAGACATAGAGAGGGAAGGAGGGAAAGTGGGATAGAGAGAGAATGGTGATTTAGAGAGGAGGGAGTGAGAATGCAAGAGGGGAAGTGGGAGAGAGAGTGATGATTTAGAGAGGAGGGGGTGATAGTTAGGGATAGAGATAATGGTGAGGTAGAGAGGAGAGAATGAGAGAAAGAGAGTGATGGAGAGACATAGAGAGAGGTAGGTAGAGGAAGGTAGAGGAGAGGTAGATAGTAGAGAGGGAAAGAGGTAGTGAAGGAGAAATAAGTAAGATAAAGAGGGATGTAGAGAGAGAGTGATGGAGGGAGAGGTAGGTATAGAGAGGGAAAGAGAGAGGAGAGATAGAGAGTAGAGAGGGGAGGGAGGGAGGGAGAGGTAGGGAGGGAGATAGAGGTGTGTGTGTGTGAGTGAGAGAGAGAGAGAATGGTGAGATAGAGAAAATGAGCAATTGAGAGAGAAAGAGAGGGAGAGAGGGAGGGACAATAGTGAGAGAGATTAGGAGGAGAGAAAAAAATAAGGGGAGGGATGGTGAGGTCGAGAGAGGGAGAGAGGGAGTGTTAGTGAGGGAGATAGAGGTTTGTGTGTGTGTGAGAGAGAGAGATAGAGAGAGTGGTGAGATAGAGAGGGGAGAGTGAGAGGGAGGGAGAGAGAATTATGAGATAGAGAGGAGAGATTTAGAGAGAAAGAGGGGGAAGAGAGGGATAGAGAGTGAGAGAGAGATGTAAGTAGAGGGAAGGAGAGGAGAGATAAAGAGTAGAGAGGGAAATAGGTAGGGAAGGGGACATAGGTGAGATACAAAGTGATGGAGGGAGAGGTAGGTAAAGAGAGAGAGAGTAGATACATATAAGTAGAGAGGGAAGGGGATTTAGAGAGAGAAGAGATAGAGAAAAGTAGAGGGGAGGGAGGGAGGCAGATGTAGGGAGGAGATAGAGGGGTGTGTGAGAGAGAGAGGGGAGAGAGGGAGGAAGGGAGAGAGAGAGGGAGTGGAGAGATAGAGAGTAGAGAGAAGGAGAGAGTGAGAGAAAGATGATACAACTTCATGACTACTAAAATTTGACCTCTTGATTACTAAAATTTGAATTGTTGATTATTGAAATTTGACTAAGTCTAAATTTTTTAAGATCTTCCAAAAACTAGAATTTGCATTATAACTCCTAGAGATCTAAAACCACTCTCAAACATCCTACCTATATAAATGAAATATAACTTAAAGTATAAAAATTAAATGCGCATATGTAAATGTCAACTTAATAATCAAATGTTTTTTTCATGTATATAGTTTCCTTGGTAGAGAAAGAGAAAATAAAAGTGTTTACAAAAATGCATTCTGAAAGTCATTGCAAAAAGACAGAGAACTCACACTTGTTCATTCATTGCAAAACTCAAGCCATTTGGCGAGTGGAAAATTTGGCACTCGACATATGGTAAAGCCATTTGGAGAGTGCAATATGGCCTATTACGAGTTTTTTTGCAATTTGGCACCGAAATTGTCACATATCCATGCACTTACCCAAGTACACACCACTCTTTAAAAATGGTGTTTACTATTAAAATTTAGTTTTTGGAGGAGATGGAAAAATAAATGCAATTTGATTCCAATTTTTTTTTAAAATTTATATTTAGAATCTACAAACAAAATGTCACAAATCACTAGTTTGCATCATCTTCAAATTCCTGATGGTTTAGAAGCTATAGGTTCTAATAAGTGAAGATTTAGTTAAAAATATTATTTAAGTGTCCAATTTGGCCAAAATTTGTAAACCAGTATTATGGTATCTCCCTAAACGCAAATTTCTTTTCCATAAATGCAATGCTCATAGAAATCAAATTCAAGATTAAAATTAGACAAAACTTCAACAAGGTTTTTACTTTTCAAGGCCCTTAGACCCTTTTCTCCAATGTGGCCAAGTCTCTAGTGCCATAAAACAATTTTCTCTGCAGGTAACTTTGATTCAGAAGAAAGAGTACCCTTGGGTACCCAAAAGCCATGACCATCTACTAAAGATGAAACCTCACCTCTTTCACAGAATTTCTTTTCACAAAAATACAATTGCACTCAATAGTGAATACATGAAGCTTATACAATGTGTCACATTTGACACATCTATCAATCACCATAGCACCTCTAACCGTCTTGCATCCTACATCAGAAAATACTACTTTCACACCTGCATCTATTAGTTTTCTCTTAGATAATAGACTTCATGCTAATCCAGGGATATGCAACACACCATTAATATTTTTTATTCTACCATCAGAAACCCTGATTTTAACTTTACCACAACCAATAATATTTAAATAATAATCATCACCCAAGTACACAAGTTACCTCCATCAAATTATTAATATTTAGAAAACCAATCTCTATTAAAGTTCATAAGGAAAGATATACCTAAGTCAATTAACCATTCATAATTACTTGCACAAGTTTCCAAAGTTTCAATGGATGCATCACCATATTCCTTCTTGGACTCAAAATTAGAATCAGATTAATTTTTTTCTTCTTTACAGTCCTTAAGAATATTTCCAGGCTCGCTGCAGATCCAAAAAATAACATTGGACTTTCCAGGAGATTTTGATCTCCCCCTGGACTTGGATTTGTCACGCTTCTCATTCTTCTTTCTTTTTTCCTGAGGTATTTAATGAAAACTTAGGGCCTCCTTGGAGTTGATGGATACCTTCCTCCTCATTTCTTCAAAAACCAAAGAACCCACCACATCTTCAATCTTCAAGATAATAGTAATCCCAATATCCATAACAAGATAATCCCACGAATCAGGTAAAGAAAGAGGAAAGATTTGACATTTCTCCTCCTCATCCATTTTGAAACCAAATGATGTCAATTGAGCCACCAACATTTTAAATGCTTCCAGATGGTCTATAATTCATCCACCCTCTTCCATTCTCAAGGAATATAATTTATTCCTCAATAAAATATTGTTCACTAAAGATTTGGCTTGATAAATCTCACCAAGATTCTTCCATAGTTTTTGTGTAGAGGTCTCTTCATGGACATTGATTAAAATAGTTTTTTCTAAGAACAATCTAATTAGACCCCTGCCTTTACGGTCCATAACATCATATTAAGAATTCAAAGTAGGATCTACAAGCCTTGAAACTTTCTCATCAATAGCATCCTATAGGTCTCGATCTATCAAAAGATCCTCCATCTTCAGCTTCCACATCTCAAAATTATTTCCAAAAAATTTATCCACCTATATTCAACCTAATTAAACTGCCATCTAAAAAATTCTTGCAACAAGATCCCACTCAAATATGGATTAGTTCAAAAAACCCAACCTACAATTGAAACTAAAGGTGATCAGGCTTTGATACCACTTGTAAAGAAGCTAAGGTAGAAAAACAACTTTCTACACTAATCTTGAGAGGAGAATAATGCAAAAATTTATAGATCTTTACAGTAGTTACAATTTTTTATTTTTAAAAACATAAATATTATGCATACCACAACACAATGATTTACATGGGAAAAACCATTTTAGGAGAAAAAACCTACACTCCAAAATCCACCCAATATATTATTCAGAAATCACAAAGATTACAATATACTTGCAAAGAAAGATTCTTAGAGGAGTATCAACAACCAGAGATCTAGAGACAACATGACCGTTATTAGACTCTCAGAATACATTACAATACCATAGTCATAATACAACACCCTCATAAAAAAGGGTTACCTTCTAGGGCAAGACAAGAAACAAAATATCTACCATCAAATCAAAGACCTAATAATGAATGGTCCAGATTTATAATATATCATTAATTTGCAGTATGTCTATAGTTTAATAAATTTAAAATCAATTTTGTTAACATGTTCACATTTTTCTCCCATGCTCCTAATGTATACACCTATCAATGTAACTAGAATATGCATATATATATTTATATATATTAAATATATCATATAAGGTTTATTGTTGATAGGATATATTTAATATATATATATATAATATATATATCCTATCAATAATAAACCTTATATAATTTCAAGGTTGAGACACATTTCCCAACACCAATGGAGGTCCACTTATCTTTCAACCCCTATTTACACTAGTAGGCTCTCAATCCCATAGGGGAACCATATAGTACGGGTACAAATCTAACATAAGAACAAGACTCACACAAAGGAAGACATCACATTTAATTTAGTAGGAACATATTCACACACAACAAGTTTACATAATCTCAAAACTAGCTAGCTTAAACAAAAGATAATCACAAAGGGTGCATATAGGGGATTGTGCTTGATGCCCACCAACAATTACCCCAAGTTGGATACCCTATATCTCATACTTGGGGCTTAACACATTTACTAGTTTCATTTCACATGTCACAACACAATACAGTTGATGAAATCCACTGTGTTATAACACAAAACTAATACACCCATACATACATAATTTATAGTGTTTCCTTTTCTTTGAACTTGGTTAATACCTATCCTCTTGCATAAGTAAAATAAATTTCTAGATAATACACTACTATAGCCTAGCTATTACTCCATTTTCTTAAAATACTAAATACATGGCACATCACACTTTTTATCATACTAATTTGATGCTCAACATTTCTCATATGGCCAAAATTAGATTTCTATGTTTACTCATATCTTTCTTCCTCCTTCATTTTACTAGATTTGTTATGCTTACTAATGTATCTAAATTGGGTAATTCCACTATAATTTTTCACAATATTCTGAGAATGTTTTCCACTTATTACAAGAGATTTTTGACTATTTTATTTTGGAACACTATCAAATAGGAAAAAAAATCACATTTAATAAATTAGGCACATGATAAATTATGGCTAATAACT
The DNA here is from genome assembly GCA_007115665.2 of Sequoiadendron giganteum. NCBI lineage: Eukaryota > Viridiplantae > Streptophyta > Pinopsida > Cupressales > Cupressaceae > Sequoiadendron > Sequoiadendron giganteum. The sequence goes on along the minus strand of CM021106.1, from coordinate 244,542,383 downwards.
CTCACAACTCATTAATATATACACACATTTACAAACCTTGTACTTTTTAATGTAGGGTTCAATGATCTAATCACATGTTATAATCATCATTTCTATAATCACAATTTCTTCTTGGATTTATTAGGTACAAAAACATACAAATGAAAAATAGTCCTACAAGTTTTAACTTATTTTAACTTTCCTCGATTGTATTCATGTATACACACACACACACACACACACATACTAGTTAGTGTTATAAAAATGCACAACATTAGTTGAAAATTTTACATATCTATCCTAATATCTCTTATCAATATGATTTAATTTTCCAATCACTTAATTAACCATAAATCACACATAATTAATTACTTGATTCAAAATAAAACAATTGATTAATCAATTCTAAAGATACCCATGTGCTTTAAGGACAACACCTAATTGCATGGGTTATTTACTCCTAGCTAACCTCTATCACTCTATTCTCTAATAAGTTCTTTAGTCCATATAAATGTGTAAGAAAACTACAAGAAAGGTAGGAATAATTGTTGAACACCCAAAATACTGAGAGGGGGGTGAATCAATATTATCTTAAACCATTCAAACACTAAACATCCAACCACCAAAGCATATTCAACTGTAATAAAGAAAGAAAACATGAAACATTATCAACATCACATAACACATGAACACTTGGAATTTTACGTGGAAAACCCAAAATGGGAAAAACCACAGTGAGGGTTAGGTCACAATGTATTATAATTGGTTATAGTATATTTACAGAAGTGCTCACTACAAGTGGACTCACTATCCACAAAGAAAATATAGAAGAGAGATGGTGGCTCACAACCTATTTTGAACTATTACAATTGCATCTGACATATGTATGAAACAATCCCATTGAAGCATAATAAACAATCTTTATTTGATTTTGATTCAACACTTTGTCATGCTCTTCGTTCACACAACTCTAATCTTCAACTCAACATCCACAACTTAATTTCACTATACTATGATGTTATTCACATTTTAGACATTCGTAACAAAAAACAACCTTAAAAACCAAAAATATTTGACATATATATCCGCATCAAGTGTAACATCATTTAGGTCAGCCTAATTAGATGCAACACCAAAAATATAACATGTAAGCTCCAAAAATTTCCATCCATAACTTGTGCCATAATTCAAATCTCAAATAACTTGAAATAGGTTGGCATGGACCTATAATTGATCCCATATAAGAATATAATACTTATTTATCCTTTGCATACCTTCAAGCATATTAGGTCAGCGCCACATAAGACCTAACAAAAAAATACTTCAACTGTGTATCCACATCTTGACATGTGGACCTCCAAACTTGATGCCAACTAGAATTCATACTACAATTCCATATTACAACTTCTATTCAAGAGCACAAAGTAAAACACTCATCCACAGAGATGTGCAAAATCTCCCACATAACTACACAATACGAAAAAATCATTATAATTTTCCAAGCTAAAATTTGTTACTCATATCTCTCAAACCACTTGTCGAAACATGATGAAATATTGGAATCAAATACATCTAACATCCACCAAAATTATGTTATAAGAGTAGAGTGAAAACTTCATTTGTGGACTGGTGTGCACCCAAAAACTAGCATTCTATTATAATGAATCAGAAGTATTGACACTTATTCACTTTCCTATTACAACTATCTTTACCAGACCAAACCAATATGCAAAAATATCTTCCTCAACAACTCCAAAACCCGTTAAAACTAATCAAAATGGTCTGCAAAAAAAATCATCACAGAAGTTACAATTTTGACATCAGTGATAACACTATAACACATCATTATGTGCCTTCCATTCTCATGTTGCCAAACAACATCATCAATGACAATATCTCCAAACTTCCAACAATCTCCCCCTTTTTCATTGATGGCAACATACCAAGATCTCTAAAACACCTTCCAAAATATTCTCCCCCTTTGACATCAATGGAAAAGGGTTCCTATACAACAATTAAGACTTTCATCGAAGCTCCCCTTCAGAAATATAAACATATATAAAAACTAAAAAGAATAGATTGAGTCCCCTTGAGTCATATATCAAAGGAAAAACCCAAAAAATATATTGGAAAAAACACTATAAAGTCTACATATGTACAAAGAATCTGAATTGAAATACAAGAAATGCATAAAAAGTGAGAGATAAGTCAACTAGAAGTGGTTGATGCCTGCAACTTTTGCGAGTGTTATTTCCATGATTCCTTCCATCTTCCCATTCTCTCTTGGCTTCTGCAAGAAATCTATTGTATGTTTCAAACTCAAGCAATAACTCTTCTCCCTCTTTCAAAGTGACAAGTACTGGATTCATCTATTTAGCTTTGTACGCACTCAAGACTGATTTTGAAACAAGATTTTAGGATTGACCATATCCCTTACCTCTCCAAACTATAGAATAATATTTTCTTTTTCTCTTGAAGTTGAAATAATTTATTATGTAAATATTCTATTGCATTCCTTTCCACATCAGTTAGGTCGAGTGCCAGATCATAGGCACATGAGGCAGTATCAATTTGTGACTAAATAAATTCCATCTCCTTCCTTATGCTCTATGTGGTTTTGGGCCACTTCATGCCATATTGGTATAGAGCCTTTTCCTCATCAACACATCCTTCAAAATATTTCAACAACTCTAAAACCTTTTTATGTGCAATGGAACATTTCTCTATAATTTTAAGCATCCTCTTATCGTTTATCCTTTTCTCAACCTCTCTTTGCTTCTTCCTTCAATCCAGATGCATAAACCTTAAAATTACCAATTAGCCATTTTAGATTCTCCATATCGGATAGATATGTGTCTATATTCACATCGAATATTTCCTCTTGAAGTTCTTTCACTACTTCTTCCATTATTTATCTACTTCTCTAATGTGTTTCAATGATTTCTTTTCTCGCAGATGCATGAAACATATCTCCCAATTGTAGCTTGTGGATGGGAGAGATCTTATCCAAATCAACAACACCTTGATGTATTGGTAATTCCAACAGTTATGAAGACATAATTGGTTAAAATTTGGGCTGCATACTCGTTAGATTTTTCAACAAATCTCCGAAGGAGACGAAAGATTCACCTTAAACATTAGTTGTTTGCACAACCTTTCCTTTTTCTTCAGCACTTTCAAATTCTATTGGTTTTTATTTTTTTTCTTGTGCATCTACAGATGCATCCTCATTTTTGTCTTCACTTTCCTTCTCATGCTCTTCTTCTTTCTCCTCATCAGCCTTCTCTTCATTATCATCTTCATTTGTATTCTCTTCCTCTGTAATGTTTTTAGTAACTTTCAAAGGAGTAACTTCCTGTATTAAAGGAGTGATGGTACTTTCCTTTGCAATATCTTCTCTAATCATTGTTTCTTCAACAATATTTTCTATCATGTCCTCCACTTCCAAAGGATTATTGTCTAATGTAACTTCTTTGTTTACATCATGCTCATGTTGAGAATATTTTGTTTGCATCTCTTCTTTTGTATTTTTTTTTGGATCATTATTTTCCACATTCATTTCTTCTTTGTTTGTTGGTATCATTCCTAGATTTTGTGCAATCTCCTTTGATTTTTCATTACTTTCCTTCCAGATTCTTTCAAGATCATCTTTATCTTTTCCCATAAGGGTTGTTACCCTTTTATTTTTCCTCAACTCCTTGCTAAATATAGTGGCCAATGCAGCTCTATCATCCTCAGATAGAGGATCACTCACTCTTTCCAATTCTTCTTCCTTAGGCCTTGCTTCCTTCTCCAAAAATTCTTGTCTTCTCTCCAATAGGATATTCCATTGGTCTCCAGGAATTTGTTTCTTGATATTTTTCATGTCCACCTCAAGGACAACAATTTACTAGAGAATAGCTTCATTGATGGTGGCCTTATCCACCTCATCCACATATTTGTATAGGGCCATAGTCTCTTTCAACATCTCATTTTGCAAAATACTATTAAGAAATGCCTCTAATTTAATGGGAAATGAGGCCTCACTAGTTTCACTTGTTCTTTTTATTTTCTTTTAACTGGAGTCTTATTTGCTTCTACATCCTTCTTATTCTTCAGAGAAGCCTTCTTGTCTTCCTTCTTTTCCCTCATATGTATCTTAAATTATTCATTTTATTTCACTATCTCCTCTTCCCTCTTGGTGTCAATGATATCAACTCTTCTTCTTTTGGTGCTTGATTCACCTTGTGAAGCATCACTTCTTCTCTAGACCAATGGTGGTCCCTCTTCTTCTAGCTCTTCTTATTCTTCTACAAAATTAATACCTATACCCTTCTCTCTCATAGATTTTTGTTTTACTCTTCTTTTAGCTAGGGTAACAAGTGGTGCAATAGTGGGTGTTTTATTCTTCTCATCTCTTGTAGTTTGCACTACCAAAGGAGATCTCTCTTTTACTAGAGGGACAGTAGTAGTCTTCCTCTTTTATCCAATAGTTAGAACAATCTTGGAGGAGTTTTGTACAATAAAAAGAGTGGTAGTTATCCTACATGTTCTTCTTGTCCTTCCAAATGATTCTGTAAGACTTAAATCTACCTTAGCTCTTTCTCTTGAATATTGCACATGTTAATTTTAAATTTCATTTTCCTTTGCATACACATCAACCATCTTATCAAAAAATTTCTTTATCTATATTTTCCTATGTTCCATGTGTTCTTTCATATACTTTTCTTCATATGTCCCATACCTTGCTTTAGTTTCATCCTTTGGGCTCTTTAGCAAAATATTAGCATAAATAATTATTTCATATTCACTGATCTCATATCCCAATGTAGGGATCCATACTATCCTCGATTTCACTTCTTCCATCATGAACTCATCTGTTGACTATAGAAATGCATTATTTTTCAACTATTTTCCTTAGGATTCTTTCTCTATCATGCATTCTCCTTTGAAATACTAAAAAGGAAGCAACAAGAGCATCATCTTGTGTCTTCCTATCTCTGGGTCCACTAATATAGTCTTTAATTTGATGGGAAATTGGTCTACCTCTAAGCCATGCCACATTGTGAGTTTCAAGTAGTTTTTTTATAAAGTAGAAAAGTAAACATACCACTAATGTCCCATATTTGAATACATACTTCTTTTCCTTAGTTTTCTTTAAGTTCTCCATCAATTGTTGCCTAAGAAACTCACAAAGATCATAGTCTGCACCATTCTCAACCATCTCATATTCCACATTGATTGCAATGGAAGATACTAAATTGTCCCTATTTTTGAAGTAAATTTTATAGCCAATCATCATAGTTGCATATCTTAAAACTGGGTTTCTAATAGGATTCAGTGATAGAGATCTTTTTCCATATGTAGCACTTGTCTTCTCCATAACTACTTCATTCTTGATAGATTTTAGCATAGGAACTAGTCCAATGGAGAAAAGACCAGTAACCTCTCTTATCAATTCCTTAGTTATCATGTGAGGCATATCAATCCAAAAAAAAGTCATGGATTCCGTTAAGTGCCATCCTAATCCATTTGTCATTAAAAAAAAATTAGGGAACCATTGCCATACATCTAGTTTCTTTGTGACTAGGTTTTGAAATTATGAATTTAGGGAAAGGTCTTCTTTATTAAGATCATTAATCCAAAAATCCCATAATTTATAATCATCAAATTCTTCTATCTTGCCATGAATGTATATCCTAATATCCTCAATTGGTAAAACCCTATAAGGAATATGTGAAAATGCACCTAAAAAATTATCTTCTATGTATTTCATTGAATACTTTTTGAATTTAGGTTGAGGTTTCTTTGTAACATCAATTACCCTCAGTGTGGCCATTGTAAAATAGATTCAAACTTCTTTTCCAAAAAAATTCTTTGAAAACTAGGGTAAACCGATTCATAAATACCTTTTTCTTTGCTCACTGAACTAGGGTTTCAATGCACTGAAACTCAAATCGCCTTGAACACTTGGAACTCTTTGTTTGTTGCTTTGCTTCTTCTCGAATGCCTTTCTGAAATAAATTTTCTATAAAGCTAGCAACCCTTTATCTATATTCAAAGACAAATTTTGAAGCTCCACAAACTTCCACATTAGCAAATTTTATTTTGCAATCTTCACCAATGGATCAATTTTTTTTATCTAAATCACATAGCTTTGTGCTAAGGCATTAGCACCTCTTCTTTGGTGGTGGAAAATATATTTCCATTAAAGCTCCCCCTAAGCCATAACTCTTAGCTTAGTTTCTAGAGGAAAAATTTGCATCAGAGGATGGTACAAATTATTCCTTGTCTTTTGTCTCTTCCTTATTTCTCCAAATATTTTCCATTTCCTTCTTTGTTTCTACTGAATCAAACTTTTTAACTGGTTCATTCCTTTTTACCAGATTATCCTTCCTTGTATTTTTGCTTCTACAAAACTTGGATATGTGTCCAAGTTTACTTCAATTGTAGCATACAACATTCTTCTGAATAGTGTTCCTTCCATTTATTCTAGATTTTCATTGATCAACTTTGTGTCCAAATCCATAGCATGTATAGCAATAGCCATTGAAATATTGAATCATTGTTCCACTATTATAGCCATTCATCATTTGATTTTTGCACTTACTAGCTCTATCACCAAATATTTTTTATGTAAAACATTGACCAAAAAAGGATGAAGCATTCTGATTTATTTTTCTTCTACATTCCATTCCTTTATGTCCAAATTTATTGCAAGAATAAAAAAAAATTAAAGGATGGGTACCTTTGTGCATTTTCTTTTCCAGTGTGGAGGTCTTAGATAACATCATTCCTTTGATTCCATATATTTCCATTTTTCTTCTTATCTTTAATTTTCCTTTTAGTCTTCAATGTCTAATCTGACTTTGAACTTTCTCCTATCTCAAATCCCAAAACTTCCTTTTCTTTAGAGCCTTTCTGATTTGCAATCATTTCATCAAGATTTGTAGCACTTATTTTGAATTTTTATTCATGAGTACATGATTTCTTTAGATCTAATCTCATATTTACCAATTCTTGTTCAAGCCTTGTACATTCCTTTGATTTACTTTTCACCATTTCATTCAAGCATTCTTTAGTTCTTTTCTTTTCTTTAACTTTCACTTTTAGACTAGTGATGGATTCATTTTCTTGCTTCAATTTATCATTGACTTCCTTATGCCTTTCTTTGAACTTCTTTATTTTATATCTCAATTTTCTTATGGATTCATTTTATTCTTTGAAGTTTTCTTTCAGATCGCTATTTTCATCTTTAGTATTTTCAAGATATTCAAGGGAAACTTTGAGTTCTCCATCTTTATCAAGCATGCAATCTTCTTCTACAAATCCAACTATTGGAATCTCTTCTGGAGGAATAGGAAACTTTATATTAGCTATGTGTTCAACCTATAAGATCTTCCAAAAGTTGTTAAGCTTCTTCCAAGGAACCAAGCTCTAATCCCAATTATTGAACACCCAAGATACTAAGAGGGGAAGGATTGAATTAATATTCTATTAAACTATTCAAGCGTTAAACATCTGATCACCAAAGCATTTTCAAATATAATAAATAAATAAAGCATGAAACATTCACAACATTACATAGCACATGAAAACCAAGATTTTTATGTGGAAAACCCCAAAATGGGAAAAACCATGGTGAGGGTTATCTCACAATATATTATAACTAATTATAGTATATTTAAAAATCTACTCACTATAGGTGGACTCATTGTCCAAGTGGACTCACTATCCATAGAGAAAAATATAGAAGAGAGATGGTGGTTCATAGCCTATTTTGAATTGTTACAATTGCATCTGACATATGCGTGAATATAGTCCCATTGAAGCACAATAAATAATCTTTATTTGATTTTGATTCAACTCTCTACCATACTCTTCATTCACAGAAATCTGATCTTCAACTCAACATTCACAACTTTAATTTTCTCTACTTTGATGTTATTTGCATGTAGAACATTCATAAAAAAACAGCCTATAACATTGAAAAATATTTGACATATATATCTACATCAAGTGTAACATCAATTAGGTTAGCCTAATTAGATGTAACACCCAAAATATAACTTGTTAGCTTCAAAAATTTCCATCCATAACTCGCACCACAATTCAAATCTCAAAACAACTTGAAATAGGTCAACATGGACCTATAATTTATCTCCATAAGACCACAATACTTATTTATCCTTCACATACCTTCAAGCATATTAGGTCAGCACCACATAAGACCTAATAACAAAATACTTCAACTGTGTATCCACATCTCGACACGTGGACCTCCAAACTCGATGCCAACTAGAATTTATACTCCACTTCCATATGACAAATTATCTTCAGGAGAGAAAAGTTAAAAACTCATCTGTGGAATCTCCCACACAACTACACTATATAGAAAATCATTGTAATTTACCAGGCCAAACTCTATTATTCATATCTCTTAAACCACTTGTCAAAACATGATGAAATATTGGATTTAGATACATCTAAAATCCAACAAAATTATGTTATAAGTGTAGAGTGAAAAATTCATTTGTGGACCGGTGCGAACTCAAAAACCGGTGTATTGTTATACTGAATAAGAAGTGGACACTTAGTCAATTTCCCATTACAACTGTCTTTACCAGACCAAACCACTATGCAAAAATATCTTCATCAATAACTCCAAAACCTATTAAAAGAAAATCAAAATGGTTTGCAACCAAAATCTTCTCATAAGTTACAATGTTGAAATCAATGACAACACCGCAACACATCATTATGTACCTTCCATGTTCATATTTCCAAACAACATCATCAATGAAAATCTCTCCAAATTTCCAACAATAACATGACCTAGATAGTTCTTTAAATCATAGTTTATGCTTTAAAAAATCTATTCACAAAGGTCTTATGTTTTATTATAAGAACAAAATTATTTAAACACCACATCAATTGATCCCTCACTGATCATATCTTAGTTGTATCCTCCTACACATTTTTATTTTTTATTTGATTCTTACTAATATTGTTCTTTTGTTTTCTATTTTAGTCTTTAAACAATAAAACATACAGGTTTGATAGTTTTTATAGCCTTGAAATTTTCTTGGCAATAATTAATTGCAAAAGTGTTTTTGAATTTTATAGTTTTCCTTTCAACTCAAGATAAAATCGGGTTTCAACCACTTTTAAAATTTGGATTTATTTTACAATGCAATGCTTTGAACATTAATTGATATAATTAATCTTACCAATTTTACCTACCAACCATAAGTTGATCCACTTTAGAATTTTAAGCATTTAATGGATAGATTATTTCTTATGTTAAACCATTATTTTACATTGAATGAAGACCTAGGAATTTCATATGTTATCGATGTCCTAGGTATGGATCAATATTGATTCTAACCCATTTTTAAGTTGCATTTAATTATCATTACATAAAATCAAGGATTAAGTACTTGAAAAGTGACATCCTCAATTTTTGTTTTACCAATTTTATAATTAGAACTAGAAAATTTCAAGATGCACACATGATGAAAGAAAAATGGTTTCTAGTGTGGTACACTTCATAAATCACATAGTTTATTCATAAGTGAAATTATTAAAAGCCTCCCCAAAACTGTCGTGGTTAAAACATGCTAGGCATATTTTATGGGTTAAATAATCATTCCCTTTCAATGTTTTTGATAAAGTAAGCCACATTTATAGGGTGTATTGTACCCTTTACACCAGGAGCTAAGAGTGACAAAAGGGATCAAAAGACAAAAACCATCATCAAATAGTACAATAGTAGAAACAATAGAAAAACACCAAATATATATATATATATATATTAGTAATAGAAAATCAACAACAAACATAAAACCCACCTACCCATCTAACCCATTACTTTGCTAATCCCTCCCATTATTGAAAAAGGAGATCTAGAGTCTCATCACCCACCCATTTGTTGCTAGGTCCTTCATCAACATTATTTTTGTCCACCTCCTCGTGCAACATGTTCAACAAAGGAACAACAAACTTGTGAATGATATGAACCGTGAAGCATGCAAGCCTAGTGAATTTCCTTTCCAAATTTTCTAGATGGGACTATAGATTGTTGAGCTCCTCATTCTTCTTAGTTTTCACCTTTCCCTCGTCCTTATTCCCATCCAGGTGTTCAGAATATTTTAGAGTGGAATCTTCACAAAACATTTTTTTTAGCTCTAGAAAATGGCTTGGCCCTTCAACATAATCTTTGGTCTCTTCAATGGTATTGTGTTTGGTGTCTTTATTTCCCTCCTTCTACTCAGAATCAATAAAAATCTCATCAACAGGGTCCTCCTTTTTATATTGGGTCAATTTTTTAGAACGTCTGACACTAGTCGACTTCGCCTCTATGACCACACTGGCAAAAACAACAATGTCCCCTTGGAAATCTCTATTAGCAGTGTCCCCCTCCTCATTGTCTATGTCTAATTCCACAACATGGCATGGGGTTCCATTTTTCTCTTTTTAGGTTTAGGTTTGTTCTTGTCAGCCAACTTACACTCCTTTTTAGTGGGAGTGTTCTTCAATTCATAAAGTCCAACAACCTCTTTTGACTAGGCTAGACCTACTCCCCATTTTTTCTTCTTAGATAGGCGTTAAGGTTCAGGGTCATCAAGGGTTTTAGGGCACATGGGGATTCTTTCTTTTTTGTTTGACAAAAGTGGCCAGGGATGGTTTATCAGGGGAATGGTCAGGGGCATCTTGTTCCATAATTTTAACAACCAAAATAGGCTTAGGGGGGAAAAGGGCCAGATGAAAGTGATATAGATGAAAGATCAGGCCTTGGTGTAGGGGAGAAGGTGGCATTTTTTTAGGGTTATTGGTGGCTGATTCAAAGGTTTCTTTTAGGGAACTTTCTAGAGACAAAAATAGGAAGAAGGGGAAGCTTATAAGTATTTTGTGTTGAAGATGGTTTAGCAAGGGAAAACGGTAAAAATAAAACACTTTAAATCTCTGCTCAAATGTAATGTACTTCATAATGGCTAGACATAACTAATTCCATGGCTTTGATAGATACTCCTTTTCAAACCCCACATGAAACTTTGTTGGTTTCTCATCCCCCTGGCAGAAAGTATGGAGGCTTTCTAGATCCTACACTTTAGTGTTCTTTTTTAGCTTCTTCCCCATGCATGACAAGCTCGTGGCCTTGGCTATAACATCCTCATTAATTTCAAAGGATATGCCTCCAACAATGACTCTCCTCTAATTAAATGAGCTCATGAACTATGCAGAGAGTGTCTCATCATGCCCTAGAAGGCATTCCATTAGAGGCACAATACTGCCCTCAACACAAATGTACCAAACAAGGGGGTCTCTATGAAACTCATCATAAGAACCTGGATCCACTCAAACTCTATTGCCACCCATTTTATCTCCCAACATGATTTTTAATATGAAATAGAAGATCTAGAGGTAATTCAAAATGCCAATGAGAAGAACACACACCCCAATTATTGACATTGCCATACCAGAACATTTTTTTCCCTAATTAATGCAATCAATTTTTTGCACATACTAGTGGTTATTCCCAAAGAGATTAGGGTCATAGGGCTGCAAATTTTTTTGTTTAAGTACCAAAAAGGTAATCCAAAAGATATCATGATATTAATCGGATCATTAATAGCCAAAAATTTGAAGATAGTTTTGGCCTTACGCACATTTTCATAAACATGATTATGAGATTGGTACATTTGACAAGCTAGCTCATGATTACTTTGAAAATACCATATAATCCTTGCAATCTTTCCTGACCCCCCTCCAAAAATCTCCTCCACCTCATCATTTCAATGCCACATCACCATGAGCCCAAGGGGGTAGTACCAAATTCCAAACTCCCAACCAAAATTTTTCCCACACCCCTCCACCTCATCATGCATCAACCCCATCATCATGAGTTCAAGGGATTAGTACCAAAAGTAACCTGCAACAAAATAAATGTTAGATTTCATCATTCACAGTAGTAATTTTTGTTTTTCCACAAGGATAATTCCTTGTATATTCATGAAGATGACCCCCAATATTCTCCAACATTTAGTTAGCATCCATGAAGAGCCCAAGTTGGCTAAAGATTCAACTACCTAGTTTCACTCATGAACAAAGTGAGTTATCTTCTTTCTATCAAGTTTTGTGAGAAAAAAGATAATATCCAACAAAATATCTCCAATATTCCAACCATGTCAATGATTAAGATTGATGGAATCAATCACCACCTTTTAGAGTCTCCTTCAATGTGCAATTTTTTTATGCCAATATTGATAGCAATGTTAACACCCTTGAGTAGTGCTTTGGCCTCAACTGTCATGGAAGTTTGTGTTTTGATTCAACTATCATACCCTACCACCAAGTTTCCCTATGGGTCTTTGATAATTCCACCTATGCTTTCTAACTTAGGGATCCCTTTCACTACACCATCAAATTTATGTTTGTGCCAACCAATATCAGGAGGTTTTCAAATTGTAGTAAGTCTAGCTAGGGCTTTAGATTTTTCAAATGAGTTGATCTCTAATTTATTGTTCCAAGAATAAGCCATGTTGATCTCCCACTCAGTAGGAGATCTATCTAGGGGTTTCCAAACATATAAGGAGACATTCTTAGAGATAGGCCTAAGACCAATATTGAAAACCTCCTTTGGGATTTTTTCCACACTTCTAAAAATATGGTTGTTTCTTCCCTTCCATAAACACCAGCATAAAATAGGGGGATTCTATCTCCAAATTTCTTTGGGTAGAGGCTAATGACAAGGGCCGACCCAATTCTCAATGAAACTCTTTAGGTCAACATTCATGGTGTAGTGAATCCCTAATCTTTCAAAATCCAAATCCTAGACTTCAGTAGAAAAAAAGAAGTGGGATAACAAATGAGGGACAAATTCTTCATCACTCTTACAAAGCATGCATCTATTCAAGATTTGAAATCGCCTTTTCCTTAGATTTTCCTAGGTGAGAATCCTATTGTGACAAGCTTTCCACGAAAAAAAATTAATTTTTGGAGTTAGTTTTCTATTCCAATCTTGTTTGCATAATATATCATGATTCCCCTGCATTGACTGCAAATCATAGGTAGTCTTGAAAAAGAGGTTACAATTGCTCTCCTTAGTCCAATAAAAATCATCCTCAAGGTTTGAGATGGGAATTCTTGTTAGTGAGAGGATGTCCTGTAGGGTTCTTGCAAGGTGTCTCAGCTAAAGGGATAGAGGGCAACATGAATCTAAACCTTTCCATTTCAAAGAACCAAGAAGACCGCACAAGTAGTCTCTAACATTCCTACCAAAGAAAAGCTTAACGGGGACCATCAAGTTCTTGAAGAAAAATTTAGAGAGAGGAATTTCCATCAATGAAGGATCATCACATAACCTAATGTTGTTTTCATTCCCCAACTTCCGTTTCAATCTAGATTGAAGTAGATTTTTCATCTTGCAAATATTATTCCAAATCAAAGAACTATTGGGGTGTTCATCAGAGAAACATTTAATCAAGGGGAAATTAATTAGATACTTCACCTTTAGGATTCTACACCAATCCTCCCCATTCCTTAACTGATCCAATCCGACCTTAGAAAGAAAAGCCTTATTGGTAGGTTGGATTTTCCCTATGCATAATCCCCCACTAGCTTTGGGGAGATAGACAGTATCCCAGCTTATCATAGACATTTTATTTTTGTCCTCATTACCGATTCAAAGGAAGTTCCTTTGGATTATTGAAAAAAATTAGCTATAAATCTAGGATTTTGAAAATGGAAAGGAAGTAAAAAGGGATCCCTTGAAAAACAATAGTGAGGAGTTGCACCTTGCCAGCATGACTATAGATTACACCTTTCCACCTAGCCAATTTTTTTGAATTCTTTCAAGAACAAAATTCTAGAAAGTAGGAGTGACTTCTTTAACAGTGAGAGGGAGACCAAGGTACATCGAAGGAAGGGAAGCACTCTTACAACTCAGAATTATTGTAACTCTATCTTGTAGATCTTGAGTGTTGCTAAGAAAATAAATCATGCTCTTGTTGTAATTTATGCACTGGCCCAAGCTAGCAACATAAATATTTAAGAAATTATTCCATTTCCTTGCTTCCACCACTGAGGCTTTCCTGAAAAGGATGGTATCATCCACAAACTATTGTATAGTAGCCAAATCAAGGGTGGTGGCAGGTTTGATCCCTTTAATAGAGCCATTGGTCAACATCTTGGAGGCATTCTTGCTTACAACATTAGCAGCCATTATGAACAGGTAAGGAGAGAGGGGATCTCCTTGCCTTAAACCTTTACCAACATTAAAGAAACCTTGTAAAATCCCATTGAGAAAGATATAGTACTTAAACGTAGTTGTGCATTCCTTAATGAGATTCACCACCTTCTGATTAAACCCAAACTTGGCTAAGACTTTGAGAAGAAAACTACAAAGGACTTTATTATAAGCTTTTTAAATCTCAAGCTTAAAGGCCATACCGACACAATTAATTCTATCCATGGAGTGTATGATTTCATGTTCCAAACAACATCAATAATTTGGCATCCCAAGACAAACCCCTTTCGACATGGGCTAAACATTTTTTCAAGAAAAGGTTTCAGGGGATTAACTAGAAGTTTGGAGAGGATCTTGTAGATGTTATTACATAGGCTGATTGGTCGAAAGTCAGCCATGGTTTGGGGGTATTCAGTTTTAGGGATGAGAGCATGGAGGGTATGGTTCACCTATTTTAAGTGTTTACTTGACTTGAAGAAGTTCGTGGCAACAAGAAAAATGTCCACCCATAATGTCCCAACACTGCTAGAAAAAGTCAGGGGAAAACCATCTAGTCTTGGGTCTTTAAAAGCCCCCATACTGAAGACAACTTTGACTTCCTTAGGAGTGAAAACACTAAGGATAGCCTCATTATCTATACCAGTTAGTGAAATAGGTATGGGTTCTAGTAACAGGTCATCAACATGAGAGTTAGGAATCTCCAAATGCTTGGATAAGGAAAGTTGGAAATAACTAGAGACCATAGAACCAATCTAAGCCAGAGTAGTAGCTTCTATTCCCAAATCATTTTTTTATCTTTTTTATATCATTTTTTTTTTTATATTTGAGGTGTGAGAAATGGAAAAAGGAAGTGTTGCAGTCACCTTCTTTCAACCATTGAATTTTTGCTTCTATAATATTTCCTCTTTTTTCATAACTTTGTCCCATTTAGTACATTCATCCTTCTCTTGCTAATAGGTCTGCATGCTAACATCCCCCTCCTCCATTATATTCTAGTTCACCTTAATTTTATCAACGATCACCCTTTTTTGGTGGAAAACATAAGTGTTCCAGCCTTTAACCATGTTTTTAATATACTTAAGTTTGTGGAAGATTCTAAACATGGGGGAGCTGATGACAAGGACATTCCACCAATTAGAAATTTTATTCCTAAAGTCCATGTGGGAGTTCAACATTATCTCAAATGAGAAAGGAAAGGTACCAACAAGTGTTCATTCAAAGTAAGTGGCAGAGGGTTATGGTCAGAGACCATCCTTAGAAGCACCAGTAGGTTGGAGTTAAGAAGAGTTGTCTAGTTAGGGAAAAAATGAAATCTATCCAGTCTGATCTAGATAAAATTATAACCGATTCTCCTATTAGTCCAATTAAATTTTTGGCCTTATAGGTCAATGTCTACTAGCCTTGTATCATTTAAAAGATCAGCCAAGTTAGTCATACTATCAAAATAATCCACTAGACCTCCACACTTTTCAGAGGGATATAAAAGGAATTTTAAATCTCTTACCACTAACCAACAAGTCCCATTATTGTTTTAGATCCAACCAATTATTTCTTTCCAACGAGATTTCCTAGCATTCCTTAAGTAGGGAGCATCAATATTTATCAACATCTAAGAAGACCTAGAGTGGGTGAATTGGATACCCAAGCTATTTTTTTTTTGAAATATTTTAAGACCCTCATGTCTATTAGTTTTCCACATAACAGTCAACCCCCCTGAAGCCCCATTCACATCAGTAAAGGATAAGTGAGCATCCAGCTAAATTTTTTTAGCTATGTGTTCAAAATTTGTTTTATCATTTTGACTTCTTATAATAGTAGAACATCAAGCTTGTGCTCCCAAACATAGTTCTTTAGAGAAAGCTTCTTATGGGAGATACTTAGCCCTCACATTACAAGATAGGACTTTCATTTAGACATATTTTTTTAGGAAACTTCCAATGCCGTCTATTTCCCCATAGAGATATCTTTGGTTGTCTCTTTGTTTCTAGTTTGTCACTAGTTAGGTCTTCTTGGTTTGGTATCCACACCCACATCAACCTTTCTTGGTCTATCTCTCTTCAATGGGGTTTTCCAACCATCTTATTCATTGATTTTGCTATGTGATAGATCACCTATAATAGTCCCTATAGCTCTAGAGCCCTCCCCATCTAGAACAACTCTAGGTATTTCTCCCTCTTCCATATCCTTAATCAAGCCTAGATTAGCTAGGTGGGATTGATCTCCCAAAACATCCACCTTCAAATCCTCATTGACCATTGATTCGCATAAGAGGGTAAACCCATAATAGTGGTTTACAATTTTGATGAGGAATGAAATTTGTAAAAATTCTCTCACATTCAAAATTTCATGTTTTAAGGGGTTCGAGCGAACTAAGGGGTTCACACGAACCCAAAAGAGGGGTTCGGTCGAACCCCTAGTTCGAGCAAACCCCATTTTGCATGGTGGGTTTGCTCAAACCCTATGATGTCGGGTTTATTCATAGAAATGAATGGAAAATTCAAAAAAATGGGGTTCGAGCGAACCCCCCTTCACCCTTTCAAGTGAAGGGGGGTTCGCTCGAACCTCCCTTTTTTGCCCTTCTCCCCGTTTTCCACCAAATTTTAGCATATTTTTTCCCTTCAAAGCTCAGGTAGAGCATGAAAATGGAGGAGAATTCATAGACCCAACTAGAATCAAGTAGTCCTCAAAATGAACTATCCAACGACTATAATTTTAATATGTTTTGGTTTTATTATGTATTTGTTTTTTTCATTTTATTAAACATAGGTTTTTCATTGAAAATGAAGGTCTTTGTTTTGCACATGTGGAAAAATAGAAGATTATCAAAAAAATAAAAAATAAAATATGAGTGCACCAGATATTTAAGTCCTTGATCCAACAAAAAAAATAAAATTGAATTTCGATATATAAAAAAAAAGTTACGCATTATACGGTCGTGCTATGTCTGAATTGTAATTGGTTTGACTTCGAAACTTGATTAAAGAAAAAATATTCAATAAAATTATATATAACCAAGTGGAAGCACTAGATATCAGAGTTAAAAATATAAATTTGAAATAATTATAATTTTATCCTTCATGGAAAAAAAGTTATGTGTTATACGGTGTTCGTCACTTTTTAAAAGTGTTGTTTTCTGAAAAAAAAAAAAGTTTTCATGGGTGATGGAAAAAGAAGTGCAATCTGATTCCAAATTTTTTGAAATAAATATTTTTAGAATATACAAACAAAATGTGACGAGACTCTAGTTTGCATCATCTTCAAATTCTTCACGGTTTAGCCGCTATAGGAGCCCGAATGTGAAGATTTAGGTAAAAATAATAATTTCAGTGTCTAGTTTGGCCAAAAATTATAAACCACTATTGTGGGATCACCCAAGATACTCTTTGAAGGAGACTAAACCTTCAAAGGGGTGGGTTTACTAGGTGTTTTCGTAGCCAATTTAATGCCAGAAAGAGGAGGTTTGCTTGGTGAAGTCACAACCAAGCTTGAGGTTGGGTTTGTAGAAGGATGAGACTTGGTCAAGGAATCAAAGATCTTTAGGATCTCATTCTTGAAAGGGTAGTTATTTTTTATTTCATCCACTAGGGGATCACTTGGGATTGGTTTTTTTGTTATGGTGGAATTATAGTCTAAAATTAGGTGCCCAGGTTTGGAGCACTTTTAACAGTAAACCACAAAATTTTCATAAAATATTTGTTAGTTCCAAGACCCATACATAGAGCTCAAAGTCACATAATTAGGTAGCCACTTGTTAATATCAATATTGACACAAAAAATAGTAAATACTAACATGGATTTCATTCTAGTGATGTTATCCAAAGTAATGAAGTAGCCTGTTGAGTCTCCAATACATTAGAATATTGACTCGTCCCAGTATTCCCAAGGTAGTCCTAGTAGATAGACCCAGAATGGAGTAGATTTATTAAGGTCCATAGATGGATCGAAGCCAAGATTCCAATGATAGAGGGAAAGGCTATGTTTCCCATAAACCTAGGTGCTTGAGGATAGAATAGAGATCATATCCTCAGAAATAGTAAATTTGAACATGAACAATCCTCCAACCATTGCACAAACCTCAACATTTATTACCCCTCTATTGTTATCGAGGTGGAAGTTGTAATTGTAATTATGTTTATTGGACTTACCTCATTCAGTGAATGAGAGTTGTAACCCTATTGTTTATTTATGATTAATAAAGTTGATAGCTATCTCTTATGCTTGTTGTAAAATCATCTTACTTGGAATGAATGTGTTATTTCATTAATTAAATAATTGACATGGGTTTTATTTATGTTTGTGTTGAGGTTCTATATAACCTCTATCTCATAACCTTAGAGGTTGTTGGTATTAGTTAGTGAACTTACTTATTATTTCTATATAAAAAAAATAAAATTAGTTCGTTTGAGTAGTTAATTGTAACTTACTTTAGGGTTGTGTGGCGGGGCGTTACACATGGTATCAGAGCCTAGGTTTAAACATTGGGTTCTCTGGGTACATTTGTTCCCACTATGTTGTTTATGCGAATTGTTAGTGGAGTTGTTAAGTGATCACATGTTCATGACTTCTTCTTTAGCATGATGTACTCTGTCTAAAAGGGTAGCATGAAAGTAACTTGATAAAAGGTTATGGTTGGAAAGTTATGATACGTATCCCATGGGTTATGGAATTGGATGTTCCTATGGGATTATGTATGTAGTTGTACCATTGTAAATGAAAGGAACCAGTAATTGTATCTTGTTTGAGAGTTGCAGATACACTCTGGGTCATGTGGATTGTGTGTTCATTCCGCATCACATGAGGGTTGTTATCATTCTTGTTGAACGTTGTTTCCTCCTTCCTCATTTTGTGGCTAGTATCTAGTCACACAGTTGTTGTATAGTGAAATTTAAAGATTGTGAACTTTCTTTCGGTTATTGATGATTCTTTTTGGTCAATTGTGAGGGCCGACATCTTGTTATATTTGATTGTGAAGGTTTAGCCACAACTTGTGACCTTATTTTCGTATAACCCTAGTGGTTATGAATTTGATTCAGTGTTGAAATTATGCGTATTTGTTTCTTTATTGTTGAAATGGAACTTTAATTTTATCTTCTTTATTAACTTGGTGGCTAAGCTAGTTATCTTTGTTGTTTTTAATGTCGCCTATGTGTTGTTTTGTTATTCCTCTCCAAGGACGTATGAAATGGACTTGGTGAGTGTGTACGAGGAAGTAGATGCAGGAAACGTTGAGGATGGGGGTATGTGAGGTTGTTTTGCAGCTAGGACCCACTACTCACCTGGGTGTGATGACTATCTCTTGGAGGCTGATTACCTTATACAACAAGAGACTGGTCATTGTGGTCTTGTTTGGATGGTCTCACTTTATGTGTCACCTAACACCATCAACCACCAATGGTGATGTATGGATTGTTAAGTTGGTTATTTGTCTTGGTTTATGGATTCTTCTATCATGGATTGGTATGATGAATTTCGGTGATGTGTATTGGTACATATGTGTATTATGGGTGATAATCCTTGGTTATGTGTTGTTTTTGGAGACTTGGTTGGTGGATTGTTGCACCATGTTGTCTGATTTGGATTGACAGTGTTCTTGGCTGAGTTGTTTACGACACGAGTTACTATTTTTTTTATGTTGAGGCATGGAGTGGTTTAGTTTTGGAACCCTTGGTTATGTGTGATTGTATGGAGTTTGCACTAGGGGTAGTTGTAGGCTTCTCGGAGTAAGCCTGACCCTAGGGGGGGAGGATGTAAGACCCCTCCATTTTTCTCTTTTGATCGAACAGTGTTCTATTTGATTGTGTTGTACTTTCTGTTTGTACTTTGACTTAGAACTCAGTTGCAATTTGATTGTTATCTGTAAAGTGATTCGAATATTATATTTTGATGTGATGATACTGTATTCAGATGTTATCATTATGACATGTTTGGAATTAGATTAGTGGATAATTGAATTAATAATGTTTATGCTTTTGATCATATTAATGATGTTAGATTCGTCAGTTTGTATTGGTGAAGGGGATGGATTGCGTCACTCACTTACGAGTGCCCTACGATTCCATGATTTCCACCTCAGAGTGTGTTTTGATTATGACATATATATATGCATGTGGATATACTGTTTGTTTGCAGGTTGACAGGTACATGACATCGACTCCACCTGGTTTCACAGGTTCAAGCATGTCCATTGCCCAACCATATTCGATTGGGAGATAGTAGCTAGGTTTTCCGTGGCAAGTCATCACCCTAGTCATAGTGTGTCGTCGGGTTGTAGTCTGGTTTAGTTGCGTTAATTTTGTGCTATTTTCCCCTTGTTTTATTTAATTGCAAGTTTAAAAGGGTAATTAAATGGCTTTATGTATTTAAGTGGTTGATTAAATTAATTTGGTAATGATGTTACAAATGTTATTTAATTTAATTTAATTAATAAAATGATTTAATCTTGGATTAAATTAATTTTATTGATTAATTAAATTGATGATGTTTAAATCACATAAGTATTTCATTGTGAAATTATGGATTTCATGTTTGAAATTGAAAGGATTAAATGGGAAATTTTGGAAAAGGTTTTAAATTTCTTTTTTGAAAATTAGAAAAAAGGGAAAATTGAAAATTGGGATATTTTTTGTTTTTGTTTCTGAAAATTGATGGTGGTGGTTGGAAGTGATATTTTTTCTTTTGACTATTATCTTGAAATTTGGCATTCAATTTTGGGGGAGGGTGAAAATTGGAAAAATGGGAAAAGAAGAGAGATCAAGGTTTGTTCTTGTGTGGATTTTGGGTTTGAACTGTGAAGGGATCCCGTTGATTAGTTAGAGGGACTGAAATCTCTGAAGGAATTCTTTGCACCATTGACAACCTATCAAGCTTGGTGGAATCAGGTTTTATTTTCATCAAATCATATTCATTTTTAAAATATTCAAAAATTTTACTTGTTTGAAAAATATTCATAAACTCTATTGATTGCAAAGGAAACCCATCTTGGATCTTGTTTTCAAAACTTGAAACTTATTTTTGAAAGATAAATTTCTCAAAACAAAAGAAAATGTTCTTGGCTGTGATTTCAATTTTATTTGTTCTCTTTATTTCTTCAATTCCTTAAAAAAGATGTTGAATCCATGTATAGGCATATAGGCATATATATTTTGTTATATATATATTTATATATATATCTATGCTTTTCCTTTAAATTTTTTTTCATCTCATGGGGTTGTGTTGTCAAAAATTTCAAAAAAAACCCCCAAATGATGTGCTCGGATTTCAAAAAATCCGCAAGGGATGTTTTTGGATAAATAAATAAATATAAAAAAAAATTATTGTTGGAGGGCTGGGGGCTCACCCCCACCACAACCCCCATGGGAGGCACGTGGGGGGAGCCGCCCCCCGCATGACCCCCACAAACCCGCGGCCGACTGTGTTACACAGCCGTCGCCACCATTACTGGTGGGCGGTTGTGCATAGCACAACGCCACCAGTAATGGCGGCCAACTGTGCACATAGTGTCATCACCATCTTCGCCCCTCTCCTAACCGCAGCCACCCTGTGCCATGCATGTCGCCGCTTGGTTATTCCGCGATCGATGCTCTGACTAGAAACCTTATCAAGCGGCCTGAGATCCACCTGGCCAACCCTAAAAGAGGCATGTGGCTCAAGGCGCTTGGGGTCTTTTTCAAAAAAAAAAAAACCTATTTAATATGTATATATTCATTACTTTATATTATATTAATTTAATATTAAAATATGTATATATTTTATATTATATTAATATAATATTAAGTAATAATATATAAAGTTGATTTTTTTATTTTTTTAATATATATATTAAATGGAGGATTTAAATGATAGCATAATTAAAATGCAATGGAGGAATTTTTTTTAAATATTATGTTAATAATTGAATTTTTGATCTTATTTTAACATAATATTTAATTCTAAAACAAGTATTTTTTTAATATAATAGATGAAGTAATGGATTTTTAAGTGATATATATATATATATATTTTAGAAAAGAGAAAAATTGTTTTAAAATAATATGCTATTAGACGAATCATGCGATGCAAAAGTAATATGATTTAATAAGGAGATTAATTGAGTTTAGAACGATTTGTTTTGAAAAGGAGAAATGGTTATTTTATAAGGGTATGTTCTGAATTATCGAAGTAAATATTTATTTTGTGGCTATTTTCAAGTAGTTGAGGAATTAATGGATTTTAAAATGATTACATTGAAAGGAGAAAATAATATTTATTTTAAAACAATGTATTTTGATTTGTGAAAATAAATGGTGATTTTATTATTATTTAAAAGCAACTAGGGGATTATATAATGAGTTTTAATTTCTCCTATTGTTTGAAAAGAATGTATTTTTAAATCAGTTTTTTTATTATTATTGAGCAATAAATTACTGATGTTATTAAGGAAATGGATTTAATAAATCCAAAATTAGTTTATTTCCTTGCAATTGCTCTGTGTGATTATTTCCTCTATGTTAACGTTTGGGGAAATGGGTTAAGTGTCTTTAATCTGTAAGTCTTCCAGAAAACCCTAGAGGTTGGGGGTTGTCATTTGTGACGTCAACCCGTTGTGAATTCCCTTGGGTAGTGCATGGTGTCTGGCCAGTGTTTAACCCGATTTCCATGAACGGGGACGTTTTGTGTCTCTTGAGAAAGGAGTGGATTATGGGATCCATGTCTCCTTGTAAGGAGTGACCTTGTTATATGATTTGTTGCCTCCAGTGTTGGAGTGCGTTTCAGTTTGTGTCGTCTCCTGAGAAAAGAGTGGTCTTGTTATCTTGTTTTTTGCACTTTGTACCCTTGGTGCTTGGATGGTATGTGTGTTGTCAAGTAGAAGAGTGGCTTCTGTAGGGGCCAGAGTCTAGAAGAGGTAAACTAGATAACCTTCGGAGGTGGTTTAATCAAGTGATAACTAAAACAAAACTTAGAAGATTAGGTGGTACTTCTCACCAATCAAGATAATTATGCCTCACGCATAGACACAAGTGCTCGTTTAGGCTTGGGATGAGTGGGAAGGCCTGGAATGGCAAGGTCATCTATCTTCTCTGTACGAGAGGTATTTGATTCCGCATGAGTGAGTATGGGGGCCAGGATTCGGTAGAGGCCACCAGGATAACCCATATTGGGGGCTGGAGCCTATGAAGATTCCCGAGATTCGGTAGAGGCCACTAAGACAACCCATATTGGGGGCTGGAGCCTAGGAAGAGTCCCAGAGGACAACCCATGATGAACTGTATGATGACACTCTGTCTAGGAAAATAGTTGGTACTTGTTTGTGGGTATGGTTTCCTTAACATACTTGATGTGACAATAGTCAATATTTGATTATTATGGGTATGGTTTTCGTAACATACCTGATGTGACCATGGTTGGTGTTTGATTATGTGTGTGGTTCTCGTAACATACTTGATTTGCTTTATTTCTTGAAGCAATGTGACCATGTTAGAATTGTACTTGAGTTTTACTCATGATGTACTGGTGTTGTACTTGTGAGGTATATGTGATTGGTTGTTTCAGTTTGGTATAGTTATGATTTAGTCTATGTCTAGAGGTAGATGGTCTTGGCTAGGATTCCTCGCTACTATCTCCTAGCATGGGGGGTGGGCCTTTGGGTTCCACTTGGTTGGGTGGTGTGCACCTAAATCCGTTGAGTTCTTTCTTCATGTTCATGTGGACGAGACATCCAGTTGGAGAGCTCGTTGGATTCAGTATCAGTTCTTGCTTTATTTCATTTCAGTTGATCGTGTAACATTTATTACCCCTCTGTTGTTATCGAGGTGGAAGTTGTAATTGTAATTATGTTTATTGGACTTACCTCATTCGGGGAATGAGAGTTGTAACCCTATTGTTTATTTATGATTAATAAAGTTGAAAGCTATCTCTTATGCTTGTTGTAAAATCATCTTAATTTGAATGAATTTGTTATTTCATTAATTAAATAATTGACATGGGTTTTATTTATGTTTGTGTTGAGGTTCTATATAACCTATGTCTCGTAACCTTAGAGGTTGTTGGCATTAGTTAGTGATCTTACTTATTATTTTTATATAAAAAAATAAAATAGTTCGTTTGAGTAGTTAATTGCATCTTCCTCTAGGGCTACGTGGCGGGGCGTTACACTGCTTTTTAAGGTTTAGAATAAGGAGTATCAAACAGTTAAAGTTTGGGTTTGATAACACTTATTAATTGAATAAACATCTTTCCTTGATATTAACATCATCTATATAATTGTGATACTCTTGTTTGGATTGATCATCACAATTTAACATTCCTCCTAGTTGATAATCATTAGTTTAATACCTCAAAGGGTTAAACTTGACTAACAAATGTTTTTATATATTCTAAATATAAGGGGATTAATTGATATTAGATTACAATATTTTGATGTATGGTAAACCGAACAAATTTACTAAGTTTGTTTTCAAATTTGGAAGCTAATTATTACAAGTAGTTTCACATGTTTTTCAACATACACATTAGGTAAGACCCATCTCATTCCTAGAGTGTCTAGTGTTGTAACCTAGGCTCTAATACCAAATGTCATTCCCACATTTTAATGTGGGTCTAACACAACTGTCACGATTTTTTTTAAAACAACGTAAGTTCATAATCTAACACCAAAACATAATGTCACCATTGCATGACATGACTAAAGTTTAGCATTATTTGATAACATTATTTTTAAACAAGGAACATCACATATTTTAATTAACTATAGTTCCTTGTTGAATGACTCCTATAATTGAGTTTTATAGAGGATCGACTTTAAATTTTTTAAATATCTTGATAATATTACGTTGTTATTAATACTACCACAATTCACTTATTTCTTAACTTGAACCTTGTATCTCAATTACTTCAACTTGGTTAATTCTATTTATTTGTAGAATAGTTGGCCCTAATATAGTTATTTCAACACTCATTTAGATTAATATTAATAGCTTTGATAACAATAATATTTGAATATGACTTTTCAATTTCTCATCGAATTATCTTAATGAAATTCCTAAGTTTTTTTAACTCTTTCAAATGTTAAAATGCTTCACCTTGTGAATTAACTAGGTAAGGATACCTAGATATAATCAATTTTTCCTTTGGAATAGTTTTACTAACTTGAAATTATCAGTTGTGTTCAATATTTTCTTTAGATACCCAATAGTTCTAATAAGCCTTATAAAATAATGTCAATGTGAAATAATTATTATGCATGCATTTCATTAATTATATGCTATTAATAATCAATAATAAATATTTAATCTACATTGTTAACACTTTGATTGGGTAGGGGCATGGTTGAGAATGGTAAAATTATCCAACTCTATTGAGATAAATAATGATTTATATTTAAGTTGCACTTGATTGGATAGATTTAGTAATAAAATTTACTCAAAAATAATTTCCTATTCGATCTTTAAACGAAATCCCCTCTTAATCTGTATTCATAACTTAAACATTTATGCCAATTTATTAATGTCAACAATTTTCAACTAGGTCCTTGATGTTAATCGAGGAATAAAATTCCTTATATAAATTGATAACCTCTCTTTGCCAAGGTGGAAATATATTTAACAAAGTGAAATGATTTGACAAAAGCCATTTTTAAATAATCACTATACAACATTTAAAAAAATAATTTACTCAATATTTACATCACGAATCCTAAACTTTGTATTTAAGTTTCATTAATTTTCTTAAGTAATTTTAAAATAGGTTCTTTCACACCTTTATAGCTTGTCTAAAATTAATCCATGCCTAATTTTTTTAATTTAATTTGCACTAAAATAATTTTAAAACAACTCATTTCTTTTTTAATAGGATTTTATTTCTCCACTTTACAACTATGAAGTTAAAATAAAGTGGTAAGATAATATTCAATTATAAAAGCCTTTTAAGTTGTCATTAAATGACGGTTCTAACACCATAGCCCCCCACCATGGACTTAATCACCCTTAAGTTAAATTATATTATATTAAACAAGGTTTTGAGATAAACAAGAAGGCAATGGAATGACCACTTAATCTCATCCATTGGATTAGTTTAAACCTCCACCTTTAGATCTTAGGGTTACAAGTGAAAACCCTAATCCTTAAGAATGACTTGTTAAAAGATTCTCTTTTCATTTGATCATTTTTCATTTGGTTGTAGGATGAAAGAGGAGGAGGGATAAAGAGGAAATATCATGAAAATTGCTAGAAGGATGATCTTATTTTGTTTGATGGAGGATCTATTTTTTATATTGTAGGTCCCATTTGATTTTCTTTTTCCATTGAAGCTCATTGTCTATTTTATTGACAATTAAAATTCTCAAATATTTATCTTTCAAAACCTTAAATGTGTTGTATGGTTTGTAGATCACAAAGATCCGCATTATTTACACCCATGTAATAGAATAAGTTTGTTGTTTTAGGAACATGTATGCTTGCATTTTTATTTCTCTTGGTTTTAGATTAAAACCAAGCATTATTTTATTTTATTTGAATTAAAGAAATACTAATTTTATAAAATAATTTATAGAGGGGCGACTTGGTCCAACCTATGGGAGGTTGTAAGGCCCCATCCTTTTGTTCAATAGTTGCAATACTTTATTTGTATCATGGAAACATTTCTAAAGTGATAATAAGTTGAGTTAAGTTGATGAATTGTATAATCTATCTCTAATGGTTATGTGGTTATAATCAAAACTTGTAATCAACTAATACTATGATAGTTATGTAATAATTATATTATTTATTCAATCTACTAAATATTGGATAGCTGGGATAAGATTTATTTTTGTTTTTAAATGTCCATGAAAGTTTATATAATTTTAAATATGAATAAGAAAATATTTGGGACTCCAAAAATGATTGATTCTAGAGAAAAAAAATTAAAGGATGTGATTTAATTATCATATCATTAATTATATACCCAAGTATTCTAATGAAATGAATCATTTGAAAACTTAAAAGAAATATATACATGCAATAGTTACCACGTCATAAATACCTAGTATAACATTTAGTAGTTTTTATGTCAATTATGACCTTTGAGACAATAATATTACACTTGTGTTGATAATACCTAATTATTAATAGAGTTATGATATGTGAATGTAAATCTATAACTAGATAACAATAGAAAAAACAAATGAGGTTAGTCATGTTAGAAAGCACAAAAAAGCATTCCTTATGAAGTTATTGATCAAACAAAGATAAGAAAACATGAGAAAAACATGAAATAACACAAAATGAAAGCATGTAAACCTATATAACTAGACAAAACCTCCATCCCATAGGGGGGTTGGTGCCACTTTGATGTGGAAAGTATCCCTTTCCCAATCCCTTTGATAAGATCCAAGATGTAAATGATCCCAGGTGCATGAGATTGATGCAAAGTGATAATGAAAACAAGATAAAATGGGATGAAAATGAGTGTGAGTGATTTCTATGAGTGAAAATGCCTATAATAAGATTGCATGAGATTGTGGATGGATATTCAATGGAGAATTATTCTATTTATAGGACTCAAGGGTTGAAGAATATGTGGAATTGGAGGATGTGGGACTAAAATGGGGACCAATAGCATTGTGACACTTTTCACAAGGCTAGATAAGGTCATGAGGATATGTGTGGAGAATATTTTGAAGAATGTGAAGAATTTAATAGAATTAAATGAAAATGGTTGAGATGTAAGAGGGACAAGATGGCATGTAAGAGGCCATTTAAGGCAAAGGTGGCTCTTGTAAGAGAATTTAAGACCTTTGTAAGAGGCTTTAAAAGCCTTTTGGAGGGAGATTTATGAATGGGTGGGTGAGGGGAATATTCTTAGGAATATGCCATTATGAGGAAAATAGGCTATTTAGTTAATTAGAATAAATTATTTTCATGTGAAACTTGGTTAGTTGAGCATGGGTTACATAACCAAGGGGGAGTCAAAAACTAGAGAAATCAATAATGAGGATTAGGAAGAGATTAGAGTTAATTAATTCATAATTAAATCAACTACTCAAATGGGTTAGGGGATTTATGACATTTGATTTAAATAATTTGATTTATTTAATTAAATGTGATGAACATTAGTCATGAGAAGGTGAATTAATCTGATAAAGTTAATTATTTGATTAATAGTAGAAATTGATGAATTTAACTAAATAATAGAGATATTTAATTAATTGGTTAGATCATAAATGACTTAGGAGGAAGTGATGTTAATTAATTAGAATTAGATGCATACTATTAATTAGGACTATTTAAGTGTGTACATTTTGCCCCTCTTGGAAGCAATGCAACTGTTGTGTTGGTTCAAAGAATAACACCATCGAGATCAAAATTAAAAAAAAATGATTCTTTTCGGATGCCCCACTTTTGCCCCAGCAGAAGGAATTACACTACTACACTGCCCCCTCAAGAGATCGGGTGAAAATTTCAATTTTTTTGGGTTGAGATCGTGATAAAGATTCAAAATTGGTTCAACTACAAGAAATAGGCTCCAAGATGTGAGAATAGGCTCAAGACACCAAAAAATGGGTAAGATAGGATTCGTGGCTCACAAAATGGATGAACAAGCTTAAAAAGCCTAATTTCTCACTCAAAAACCCTAATTTTCAAGGTTAAATAGGTGGGTTTACATCATTTTCAATTCATTTGTCCATTTATCCCTGTAAAATTCTTACAATTTTTCTCTGAGTTTCTAATAGAATGGCTGAGTGTGTGCTTCGTAGGGATCAAATGGAGTGGGTTTGCAAGTTCCAACAACCTCCAAACGCAGGACCCTCAATACACAAATAAAAAAAAATCTCATTTTCTATGTTTTTGATGCATTTAATAGGGTTTAGGTGTGTATGCCAAAAGTGGCCCTATAGAGCATCGCTATTACTCTTGTTGATGTTGCTTTTGATGATGGAGTGTCGCCTTTCTACTATAGCACCATGTGGATTGGTTTTGATCTAGGGTCGCATTGAGAATTTTGACTCACCTTTAATGAATAATGTCGTGTGATCCAGAATGGGTTTAGCGTCGCTCCAAAATAATGACTCGCCTTTGCTATAGAGCATCACATGAGTTCAAATGGGTTTGGCACCGCTCTCAAATATCGATTCACTTTTGTCATAGGGATTTGATTTCGATTATGGCATTGCTTTTGCTAAAGGCAGAGTGTCGCCTTTGCCGAAACTGACCTACCTTTGCTTGATAAAGATTTTAATTTTAGGTTTTTCATCGATTTTCACAAAAAAATTGACATTGTGCATGTTTTGAGTGTAGGAGGTCTGTTGATCGCTCCCTTTGAAGGAGAATTGGTGCTAGATTTTGCATCGGGTGAGGCACTTGATAGATGATGCATTATTTTTTATCGACGTGATTGATTTTGGGCATGTCACCTAGATGCTAGTGATATACACACACCTTGCCATGATGGCAACCTTGGTTGAGGGATGGCAGAGTGAGACTTCGTCATTTCACCTGCTGACTGGAGAGGCTACTATTACCCTAGAGGACGTATGGTGGATCTTACAGATCCCCATACATGGGGAGTGGATTGTCTATGATGTGGAGGGTGGTAGTGATGCGATGTTTCAAGTGTTGGGAGTCGATTAGTATTATGTTGGTAGTGGCTATATCGATTTGAACTAGTATGAGAGGACCACCCCAGATTTGAATTTATTTGTTGGTGCACTGATTTTAGGAGGCCTAGTTCTGGATAGGTGATCCAAAGATTGCAGTATTAGATGGGGCATATTCTATGCCTGTATGATGGAGGAGATGGCAGTTTATGCTTGGGGTCTAGTTATGCTTGCATCATTATATCATGACATGCATGAGGTGGTATATTGTGGGGCATGTAGTATTAGGGATGGAGTGAAATTACTTCATATCTATTCCTATGAGCACATAGCAGTCTTGCGGAAACCATTACACTGGTACAAATAGATCATGACGAGCCTACGGTTTACAAATAAAGGGCTATGACTACACTTCACTTAATAGGTATTATAAGCATCGTACACTAGAGGCGGGTCATTGATAAGATGACAATTTCTTAGGTGGAGGCCTTGGCTTCATTCTCGTACATGGCATGATGTTGATGAGTAGCTATTTAATTATCATTAGAATAGATTCATGCAAGTATGGAAGCATCTGATGATCAATCGGTACCTCCCCAACAGGGTCGCTCGATAGTTTGGAGAGGTGCATGATGCACCTCGGGATGGGTATACGATAGTATTTTCTCAAGGATCTCAAGAGACCGTCTGGGGACAACATATCCAACCCCAAGGCACTATAGATGATTTTAGATAGATTGTGATGCAACCATGGGTGTACTTTGATGGGCCCAAGGATGTGGGGATGACATAGCCATATGATGCATATTGGCAGCCCCATGCTCCCATCAAACTAACATTGATAATGGTTCCTACAGCAGGTAGAGGATGATAGAGAAGTCCTTAGATAGGTTTACCACCCCATTAGACACTACATTGGCCACTACGGGGACACGATGGGAAAGTTCCAGACCAACAATAGAGGCAGGATTGACAGGGGCAAGACATACATATTCCATTGGTACAATCGATGGATCAGAGGCCACCATAGCAGCTGCCATAGGGGCCATCTTTGGGTCCCGATCCGTGGGATACATAGATAGAAACATTGTAGGCACAGGTTCAAAAAATAATAGGTCAGCTTCAGTAGGCCACAACAAAAATATGGGTGGCTACATAGGAGAGAGACCAGGCTAGGCAACAACTGCAGGCTGCCAAGACAAAGATAGATCATGAGTGCTAGTTACGAAATGATTCAAATTTGGCACTAGCTTGGGATATAGGACATCATGAGCAGTTAGAGGCCATGGAACAACAGGCACAAGGACATGCTATGGTCCCCATAGAGATGTATGGTCAGACCATGCAAGATGACGCATACTATAAGCTATGTTACTATAGAGCGTGCCCACCAACTTGACAAGAGCTTGATTTTTCACAGATTAGTAGGGTGGTTCCGAGTAGATCCCGGGGAGACCCTTCAGTCAGTCATCGTGCATCAAGCTCTCATAGCGACATAGTGAGGGATATAATTCCATCATGATAAAATTTTTTTGGATGTGCATCCTAATTATTTTATGTATATACATTTATTGACTAATTTTTTATTAGCCTCGTGTATATTATTAATGATATTACACACTGATCTTGATTTGTATCATGACATTCAATTTTTTTGATATATATCAGATGGATTTGATGTGGCATTATATGATGTGATTTTCTTTATTTCATGATTTATGGATGTATGGATGCATATGACATGTCATGGATACATGTATGCATATGTGATTTATGATTATGGTATGGTGTTTATAATTTATGATGTGATGTATGCGATATTATGGATGTATGACATGGATGCAAATGCAATGGATGGTTTTATTTTTTTATCTTTTTATTATCTTTCTATGCATTATGCGGATGATAGATGTATGTATGGATGTGTTTATATATTTATGTAATGAATGTTAATGTTATGAGATGCTTACAATAATAAAACTATATTATGATGATGCAAATGGGATGGTTCAAGATGCATAGAATACCAAATCTATATTATCCTAAGAAACTTAGATGATAATGAAATGCATGGATGATGTTGCCTATGATGATGATATGTCATGATTATGCAGGATGTTGATGGTTTGTGGATGCAAGATGGATGCATAGATATTTTTGTTGAATTCCATGATACCATGTGAGCATGGAAAGGAGATAGAAGAATGAGAGGGATCAACCCTTGATTCCAAGAAGATACAGAAGTCTAACAAGCTTGCAAGTCGTCAAGACTTTATTAGATATGATGATGAATGATGATGATGATTTTCTTATCAAGATATTGGGACATAAATGGTACCACTTTCCTTATGTTTGATAACACACATAGAGACAATGCATCAAGGTATAGACAACCATTATGACGCAGTATCTAGTGTGATGGAATTTGACTCTACAAATAGATAAGAGTATCCTTGTTCATACTTTCCATACGAAAACCATACTAGGATGTAATTTAGACACTTCAAACACCTCAGACCAAAACAAAAAAAGGTAAAACCTCCCAATGTAATAGTCAACAAGCTATCCAAAATACCCTCCATACATACCTAACAAAGAAATTATTCACCAAGGTTATATTACAAGTATGTCCAAAAAGCACAACAAAAAAAAGATAATGAACAATGCCCCATTCCTTTCTCTCTAATTTTTTTTGATAGACATCATTGAGAAGTCCTTAGAATAGGTGCAATAAGATAAGTTATAAGAAAATATCAAATCAATCAACAAGCTAATGTTATTCATACCTCTATCCAAGACTAAACTATGATAACGCCTAATGTTGATGTCCATTGTAGGAAATGTGCATCATAGGACATGATGATCAGATGATTCTGAAACTAACAGGATGATGGGCTATTGATACCAAGAGTTGACCAACTTGCTTATCTACCAACCTAGACTTAAGACCCTTATGTTTTAGTTTATCCAAAAGTTGTTATACTTGTTTCCACATGCCTTATCAAAGGTTGATGGTGATGACCTATTTATTGTGAGTGGATGTTTATTGTGGGTGAGCATGAAACAGGATGGATTATTTTGGGTTTTCTAAATGTGTTTGGTATTTTAAAATGTTTTGAGGCTATTTTTTTTGGATTTTTTGAGATTTTTTACAAATATTTTATTTTTTAAATTTTTCAATGTTTTGTATTTTTTGAGGTTTTGACCAAGAACCTAACCGAAGGATATATCCTAGGGAGCTTGGGGGATGATCAAAGATGAGCCTTTCCTACATTATACATGCAAAGAACATGTAGTTCGATTGACATAGACTTGTTTATTGAGGAGATATGAACAATTGGGCTCTCATTTTATTATGAACTGGACACCTAAATGACCTATCCTAGGGGCCTCGGGGGCTTATTAAATATTATCCTTGCCTACATTATACATGCAAAATCCTTGTAGTTTGAAATGATTACTATGTTTTTGATTTTTCTAGTTTTTGACCTATTTTTGGTTTTTGACATTTTTGGATGTTTTTGGATTTTTTTTGGTTTTATGAATGGTTTTGGATTTTTTTATGTTTATGGGAGATTTCAAGGATATACACAAATCTGATCCAATGTAGATATAGGGAAATTCCCCCTAGTGTGATGCAATAGACTACCTCGATATAGGAAATACAAACTAACCTTTGGAATGCACCAAGTAGTTCTAGGATGAAAAATGATACGTACACAAGATCAAGCCATGATGTAGATGTGGATGGGTGATGAAAAGAATAATCGAATGCAATGGAAAGTGATATGGAACAAGCCAAAAGAATCTATGGTGTATGGGAAGTGATTTATTTACACAAGGCACCTGATTTCTAGGTTTTCACCAAGGTACTTGCCCAAAGTGCCATCCAAGTGGTTTTCACAAGAGAACAATTTTTTCCTTTACTATTTTCAATCATTTTTCTAACTTTTTTTGGATTTTAATATTTTTTTTTATTATTACATTTTTTATTTATACCTTGCAATCCTAGGCATAATTATTTTTGATATGGGAGCTATTGATGGGATCCTGCAAGGGTTCACATTCGGGTGTGGATAACTGATATGCCCCTGATTTGTTACTAGATATGATGATGAAGGGTCCCACCCAACTAGGTTCAAAATTTCCCTTGCCGTCTAGATTTGGTACTTTCTTCTTATATTTTCTTTTAGCACGAGCTCTCCGACTTGGAATTACTAACTTTTGATCTTCTTGTTATAGCTCCTCTTGAGGCGATTTTGATAAACTTGTAAGTGATTCAAAGCATCTAAATGATGGTAATCTAGTATCTCCATCTCCTTCAACTGTGAAACTTTGTATTCTTCATCAGTGATAAGATTCTATAGTGATATTCCCAGAGATGGGAGCTCGACCTTAATAGTTAGGATAGCCTCAGAACCATATACAAGGGATAAGGGTGTTTGGATACTAGTTTGCTAAGCCCATAAGGTAGGATTTAATTTTAGGTTCCAATCACAACCAACTTCATTGACTTGTCTTTTTGAGGATTTTCAAGATGGTTTTATTTGTAGCCTGAGCTTGACCATTTCCCTTAGGGTAGGAAGGGTGTAGAACCTAAGTTGGATATTAAACCTTTCACACAACTCACGAACATCCTGATTCTTGAAAGGCGTCCCATTATCTAAGATAAGGGCTTATGGACCACCATGATGGTAGATGAGGTAATTGAGGATGAACTTGGAGATTTGCTTCCCCATGATATATGTCATGGGAATGGCCTCTACCAACTTTGTGAAGTACTCAGTGGTGGTGATGATAAACTTATGTCCATTGGAGGAGGTTGGTGTTATCTTACCTACGAGGCTGAGTCCCCATTATGAAAAATGTCAAGGTGTAATGAGGGGTTGAAGTTCTTGAGCTAGAGCGTGGATGAGGTCTCCATGATACTGACATTGCAAACACTTATTGACATAGTTGTGAGCTTCTTTCTCCATGGTGGGCCAATAGTACCCCATCCTCCATAGTTTCTTGGCTAAGGTCATACCAGTAGAATGTGATACAAAAATACCTTCATGTACCTCTATCAAGGCAATCAAGGGTTCCTCAGGGTTAAGGCATCGTAATAGGGTCCCCTCAATACTTATACAATAAAGGGTTTCCTCCAAGATAAAAATTTGGGATGAATTTTTAACAAAGGTTTTCTTTAGGTTTGGAGTGATGTTATTGGGGATGATTCCTCTTTTTAAATAGGTGAATATGTCATGATACCAAGGATCACCAGGACCAATGACTTCACACACAAAATATGATTTTGGTACCTCAAAATTTGGAACTAGAAACTCACATTTGGGTGTGTTCTTAAATATATCTAGCAAGGATCCGATTGTTTCCATAAAATCTACAACTTTGTTATTTTCTTGGGGTATTTTCTCAAAGGTTATGTCATTCAAATATTCTTTGAGATCTTCAACCAACATTTTGTAGGGGGTAAGATTATCATCTTTTTTCTGGTACTCATCATTTACCTGATTGATGATCAACTATGAATCTCGAAAGACTTTGAGTGTGATGATCTACCATTGTGCTGCTATTTTGAGTCCTATAATAAGAGCTTCATATTCTACAATGTTGTTTTTACATGCGAAGGATAACCGATAGGATTTCAAAATGCAATCCCCTTGTGGTGTGATAAAAAGAATGCCTACTCCTAACCCATGTTGTTTGAAAGAACAATGAAAATAAAGTTTCCAATGGTCTGTTGCATCTAGGAGGAAGATTGACTCATCTAGAAATTCTAATACCATTGGATTCTCTGCATATATAGGTGCTTCGGCTAACTGATTTGTAATTACTTTTTCTTTAATGAATTTTCATTCCACATATTCAATGTCATACTCTATCAAGATCATCACCCACTTGGCCATCCATCTTGTGAGAGTTTCTTTGGATAAAAGATACTTGAGGGGATCAATCGTGGCGATGAGTTTAACCTGATAGGCTAGAATATAGTGTCTGAAGTTTTGCGATGCAAACAAAACCACAAGGAAAGCCTTCTTAATGAAAGTTTAGTTTAGCTCAAGTCCCACTAACATTATATTGATATAATATATGGCCCTTTTCTTTCTCATTTCATCATGTTGTGCCCAAAGAGCACCAAGAGTTATTGTTGTAGTTGAGATGTATACTATCAATGGTTTATTCAAAATTGGTGGCATAAGGATGGGGGTGTTAGTAGATATTCCTTGATCTGGTTGAATTCCTTGTCACACTTCTTGTCCCACTTATATGCTACCCCCTTATGAAGGAGATGAAATTATGGGATGGTTTTATCCACCAACTGTTCTATTAATCTTCAGATTGATTGAAGCCTTCCTTGTAAACCCCTCAATTATTTGAGTGTTCGTGATGCTTCCATGTTGAGAATGGCTTTGAATTTTGTGGGATCAATCTTGATTCCCCTCATTGCCACAATATATCCCAGAATCTTTATTGAAGTTACACCAAAGACACATTTCTTGGGATTGATCTGTACCTTATACTCTTCAATTCTGTCAAATATTGGGCCTAGTGTTGATATATGGTCTTGACACTTCCTTGATTTGGCTAGTATGCCATCCACATAGCCTTCTATAATTTTGTGGATCATATCATAAAAGCTCAAAGTCATGGCCCTTTGATATGTATCTCCGATGTGTTTTAGCCCAAATGACATCATATTCCAACAATAGGTGTCCCATAGACAAGTGAAAGCCATTTTATGTTGGTTATCCTTTGCAATCATGATTTGGTTGTATCTTGAGAAGTTGTCCATTAATGATAAAATTTCATGCCCCGTTGTCAAATCTACAATCATGTCTATTTTGGGGAGAGAAAAATCATCCTTAGGGAATGCTTTATTCAGGTCTCTAAATTCGGTGCAAATTTGAATGCCCCCAATGAGCTTTGAAATAGGTACAAGGTTGGAAACCCATTCCAAATAATCAATGGGTTGGATAAATCCTGCATGAAGAAGTTTTTGTAGCTCAAATTTGACCAACAAGGTGATTTGTGGATGCATATTTTTTCAATTTTTGTCTCACAGGTTTTGCCTCTAGATACACTACTAAATGATGGATGACTATTTCAAGATCAAGACTTGACATATCAGTGTATTTCCACATAAATTTTACCTTCCTTCCTTTTAGAAATTCCACTAGATTTTCTTGTTCTTTAGTCAAAAGTGACTCTGCATTGAAGGTAAAGTGTTAGACCTATTTGGTTCCCAAGCTCACTAGATTTCACTTTTTTGCTAGGATTGTCGATTTCTCTTGATGAATAACACTAATGGAAAGATTGAATCCTTCATCCTTTGACACCTCAGAGAGGTTTTCACCATCGGATACAGTTATTTTTTTTAAATTTTTTGGGATTGGTAAGTGCCATGACGTGGTTTTCACTTGAGGATCAACACACTATTCTTAGAGTTTCAATTTTGTGACTCAAAGATTCAATTGTTTCCCTATAGTATGCATGCATATCCAACTCAATGTCAAACCATGCCTTGTGAGCTCCATATGGTATGCCATTTCTTAGTTCCATGAATTTAGAGAGAGCCAAATCATTTTCAAATGAATCCAAGATTGGTGGTCCACGTTGCTCCCAGTTTACGAGTTGCAGATATATAAATTGTAGCTTAGTGTTGGAAATGCGTGGTTCAAATGATGTGGTGGTGATCATGAAAACATCATAATCCTCCTGGTGTAGGTTAGTTATATCAAAGGTATAATTATCGAGGGGGAGGCTAGTGGATACTAGTAATTGAGGGGGAGCCTTGACTATTTTGATAGGGGTACTCTTGCCAAGAATGGTCACCTTACTTGTGGTACAACCAAGGCCAAGATTCTTTAAATGTTTCTCCAAAATGAGGGGTTCTAGTAAGTCATTTTCATTCTACCCCAACTTTTCATTTTTGTTATAACCCATCCAAACATCAGTTGTAGACACTTTTTGTCATCCTCCATGGGAAGATCAAGTACGGGTCTTTCATCTTGGTAGAGCAAGCTTGATATATCCTTTTATCCCATAATTTTCTTACTTAGGTCTCCCCACTTTTTGAAAGTGGTAGTTGATGCTGTGAATGTTTGGGATGATGAGCCATCAAATGGTTGCATTTTCCCATGGGATTTAGGGGATTTTGGTAGCTCTCCTGACACAAATGTTCCCTTTTGTAAGTTATAGCCCCTTCGATTATAGATTTGATCTCCGAGATGTTCTAGATAGAGAATGTATTTTTCTTAGATGTGGAGGCCAAGGTGGATGGATCGACATAGAAATATGTGGGTATTTTATCGTTCTGAGGAACTTGTGGTCACCATGGATCCTGACTTCTTTATCTTGATAGATGAAGTTGATGCATTGTTGGAAAGTAGATGCAATGAATTCCATCCATGGATTCCATAGGAGGATATTGTATGAAAGCTCTAAATCAAGGACCTAGCATGTGGTTTCCATGATGCCTGATCCCACTTGAATGGGGATTTGGATGGTGCATCGGGACACCCATTCTTGATAATCATATGCCCTAATAATAATGCCATTCCATTTTTTAATGAAATCTTTAGATAAGCCAAGATTCTTGATTAACTGCAAATTACAAATATTTAAGCCTGCACCCCCATCCACCAAGACTCTTTTGACTATTCTTGTGAACAAGGAATTCTAGATATAATGCGTGATTCTGGGATGGTTGCATCAGGAGGTTGTGTTCTAAAAATGTGATAAGCTATGGCATAGTGATGTGTCTGAACATGGCTTGGAATTGGTTTGCATCAGCGTCGATGGGAATAGTGGATGCAGATAAAGCTTTCTCCAAAATGTCCCTATGTGCTGGCAATATTTTTAGCAACTCCAAGATGTAGATTTGAGCTAGGGTTTTCTTCAATTCTTATAAGACATTGTAGTCATTTGGATTTGAATTTGGAATAGTAGAGGATCTTCTTAGTGATGGTGATGTTCCTTGGATGGTTAGTGTACATCTACATGTGGTGACTCCACACTCTGCACTAGGACTCCACACTCTGCACTAGGCTCTTTGATGTTGACAATTGTTTAGGAACTCATCTAAGGATGCTACAACATGGTCGTAGACATGGTTGAATTTTTTGTAATTTATTCCCTTACCTTTGTCTTTTCCTTTGTTATGGTCGAGCATCAGATTCATGTATATCTTTAAATCATGGTTTCTGGCTTGTTGGTCAACAATGATGTCTCTACTCTCAATGAG
This sequence comes from Sequoiadendron giganteum, assembly GCA_007115665.2. Classification (NCBI taxonomy): domain Eukaryota; kingdom Viridiplantae; phylum Streptophyta; class Pinopsida; order Cupressales; family Cupressaceae; genus Sequoiadendron; species Sequoiadendron giganteum. Next base: position 244,503,383 of record CM021106.1, on the reverse strand, counting down.
GTCTTGGTTAATATTTTTCAATCTCATCCAGTTAGCCGTTGTGTGTCCCTTTATTTTTGTATAGTCACAAAGGTGGTTTTCATTATACCAAGGGGGTTTAACTTGGGGCTCTTGGTAATTTTCATAAATGGGAAGCGTGATGAGATTTGCTTGTACCAAATTTTTCATAACGAATTCTACGGGTTCCCCCAAGGGTGTATACTTGCTTTTCTGTGGATATTTTTTCCTTGGGGGTGGTCCTCCTTGAGCATTGACATTGTTGATAGTTTGATTATTTGGCTATTATTGTGAAGATTTTGTTTGTGGGGTACTTTGATGAATGGGTTGTGTGTTGATTTATGATTGATGAGTGTCTTTTTGTATTTTTTTCCTTGGAGCACTAATAACAAATTTGGCATCAACAAAACCATCATTGATAATATTTTTATTCTTAGCCCAAGTGTGAGGTTTATCATTGTAGATATTTGATGGTCTATTTTCTTGGTATGCAAGTGTGCACCCTTGTGCTATAAGGGCTCTCTCACTGTTGAGGCACTTGGGGAATAGTTGGTCATATGTCATGATGCATTGCATTTTTAGATGGAAGGAAAACTCCCCTTTCAGATTAGACATAATGGTTCTAATTTGTCCCTCCTCTGGCATGGACCATTTGCTTTTGCTAGCTCTAGATCTCCATCATTGTAATAAAGCCACAAATGTCTCTCCCTTAGCTTGTTTGAGGCTAGATAGTTCCTCTAGGCTTATCTCCATGTCTAGGTTAAATGAGTAGTTCTCTATGACAACATCCACAAAATCTTGGAATCTTTTGATTTTAGGAGGTAAGTAGGAGAACCATTCCATTACGGGATCTTCCAAGCTTCAAGGGAAGAGTCACATTAGATAGTCTTGTCATACGCTACTTCCATGCAATGTACATGAAATTCTCTGATATGGTCCTCAATATTTGTTGAATTTTAGTATTTTGAATCTTGGTGGGAATGAAACCATAGTGATGTTCCTATCAAATGGATAAGGACACAAATCCCATTAGGTGTATGATTTTTTTTCTTTTCCAGATTGAATGTCCTATATTTGCTGTGAGAGCAATTTGACTTGCATGGAAATATCAGTTTGTGGATCGGGTGGTGGAATGTGTGTGTTTTGGGGTGGTATGGTTTGATGGGTAAATGACGGGGTGGTGTGTGTTTCTTGCATTTTAAGGTTCAAGAAATTTTATTGCATGTTCCTGAAGGGTTCTTGGAAACCTTGTGTTGCAAGCAATGCTTGTTGGTACATCTACTATTATTGTTGTACCAACAATGCTTGTTGTTTGGCTTATTGATTTTTTTGTTGTTTTTGTTGTGCTAATAGCACCTATTTCTAAGCCTATTGTTGTGATGCTTGTTGTTATTGTGATATCAATACGTGTTTCTATGTGTGTTGTTGTAGGGCTTGTTGGTAGGCTTGCGCTTGCGCTTGTTGTGCTTTGTATTGGGCCTATGCTTGGGCTTGTGCTTGGGATTGAGCTTGTTGTTGTTTCACTTGTTGTTGTTTATGTACCAAGGCTTTCACTTGCACTTCTGCTTGGGATTGTTCTTGTGCTTGGGCTTGATCTTGGGCTACTTGTTGTGCCTAATGCGATTAAAATTATTGCAATGCCTTTTGATATTCTTTTTGTGTTTCTTGCAATGTTAAGATTTTAATGTGGGTGTGGCAGGTTTTGTTGTGATGTTATGTTGGGAGGTTGTTGAGGTGGTTTTTGAAATGGTTTTTGATGTGGTTTTTATGTAATTATGAGGGGTTGGGTGATAGATGGTGGATTTCGAATCATATTTGGCATGTTTAGCCCCTACAAAACTAGACTTTGGGATGTTTGAGGTGTTTTTGATGATGTGATTAGTGGTTGAGATATTTGTGATGATGCCACTTGGTGTTACAATATTAGTGGCATGTTTGGAGGATTTTATGTGATGGATGTGTTGATTTGACTTGTGTTTGGGGGGTTGACTTGATTTGACTGATTTTGGATTGATGTGTTTAATGAATGGATTTTCCCTATACCTTGAATTGGTGTAGGTGATGGTGTCATGATAGGTAATTGTGGATATGATTGTGATATTTTTCCTTGTGGGAGTGAAGATGAAGCATTGAAGGTGCCCACTTGTCCAAATAGGTCCATTTGTCCTTGTGAGATATTTAGCATCTAACCTTGTGTACCAAGGGCAAAGGCAGGTGATGCATGGAAAGAGGATGGATTATTTGTGTCATGGAAGACAAGTGGCACATATGGTTATTGGGGATCTTGTGGGATGGTGTTTGGCATCTCCAATATTGTGTTGGCCTCCAAGTTTTGATTATTGATGAGTGGGTTCCCTTGAAGGGCTTGGAGTAGTGATCTCCCTTTGGTGGTCAATAGCTGACTTGGTGCGTGAGATGATGATGGTTGAGTAATTGGATGGATGATACTTGGAAATGAGGTTATGAATGATGTTTGTGGTATTTTCACCAAAGGTTGTTTGAAAATGGTACTTACATCAAAATTGAAAAGGAATTTATCCCCTTCTTTTGCTAATGCCAACATGTATTGGGTGGGAATTAGTCCCATGACTATGTTGAAAAGTGTGTGGGTGTCTGGATGTTGCACTAATTCAAGTAATTCATCACGAGACATCTCTTTGAAGTTGTTTGTGACATCCCCAATCTTGAGAATCTTGAGGTAGTTGAGGGAGATTAAGGGGAGGGTTGGTAGAGGTTCTAGGATTTAATTCGGTTTGACTCAAATCACTCGTGGTTGAATTTTATTTGTTTTTCTCCATGCTCTTCTTGTATTGTGATCTTGTTTGGACCATAAAATCTAGGATCAAATATTTGGGTTAATCTAATTTTGGGGTACAAAAAGAGCCTCTAAGGTGTGTTTTAGCATCAAGATATTATGAAAGATGAAGGGGTGGGTGATGTGTATGTTAGAACCTTTAATAACTTTGGATGGATACTAGAATTTAGGATTTTGAGTTGATTTGTTTTGATTTGGATGATGAAATTGTAAACCCTAAGATGTGACATGTGAACTTAGGATGAACTTGTCCGAAAGGGAGTGATACTTTTACTAAGTGTGTGAGAAAGGATTCATTCCCACACACCTAACAAAATAAGATGATTTTTATTTTGTCTAAGTGATTTACCAAAAGCCTAGCATAAGGATGTTTCTAAAGTTCTAGAAAGTTGTTTGTGAGATGGATTTTGATAAATGGTTTGAGGATGGATGAAGGTGTTTTTTTGACCCTAGATGAACCTAGAAGGACTTTGTTTACGAGACCAAGGTGTTGAAGAACATACTTTACCCTATGGATGAATCAAACCCAAAAGATTAATGCTATAAATGAGGGGTTCATATTGGACATACAAGTCTGCATTATCCCTCATAAGATGCCTATAAAATTTTCTTACCAAGATATCTTAGTTGTGATAAAGATCCACAAGGTGTTTCTTAATAGATTTTTGACTATGATGCCTAAGTTTGAAGTGACAGAATGTGGACCTTCATTTAGGAACTTTCATCTTACGAGAAATCATAACAAAAAATACATGTGTGGGGTCCAATTGTGAGTTTATCTTGATTAATGAATTATTTTTACCACATCAACTTGTCTTGCTTAAATTTCAAACTAAATGTCTATCTAAGCTCCTTTTCATTCCACATGGTCCATTATGACAAAATCAAAGAGCCACGGCCGTAGTTTCCCTAGGCTGATTTTGAAGAGAGAGAATTGAGATATGAGCCCAAGTATTTAGAAGCCTCTAAAGATCAAATACTTAGGGACAAGCAATAATATTGGACTCTTCAAAGGTATTCACACTTTTTAAAGGGTTTGAAATTTCAAGGATTTTTTCAATGTTTGTTTCAATGTTTTTGAACCAAGCAATGCATTTTAATTGAATCGTAAGCATGCACAACCTAGGCTAAAGAGATACTACTTACTGAGTCCCTACTTGGATTGATGCAAACACTAATACAAAGTGAAAAACTAGAGATTTGGTGACACTGGCTCCCCCTTACACGTCATGGGGACACCAAATCTCAAACCTTGAAGATCCAAAGATCCAAAGGATTTTTTTTTTCTATAATGAATAGTGGAATGTAAGGCAGCTTCAAAATGACCATTCATGCACCAACAAGTAAAAAGGTTTTTTGGCCTCTAAAATAATGGTTCTTAGTTGCTACTCAGGGACATGGCACCGTGCGAGCATCTAGCAAGCCACTGAAGTCTTTAATCACTCCTACTAGGGGATCTTATACTTTTTATGGTAGTAACCCATTCTAAATGACAATGTATGGCTAAGGCCTACATACCATGAAGACCTGATAGTTTAGTCTCATCCATTTATATATCAGTTCAAATGAAAAACTTGTTGGAGTCACCTTCAAGTTCTCCTTTCAGATGTGTCTTTTAGGCAAGCTCATATAAGGGTAGACTAAATCAAGAAAAACACAATGCCTTGGAATCTCCAAGATCACACTAGGTGGGAGGAGAGAACATAATGTGTTTTCCTTAGACAAGCATCTAGTGTTCATTTTAAATAACCCAAAACCAAATGTGTGGGTGATTATGAAAATGACACAAGATATTTTTGATTCTCAAGATCACTAAATGGTGTGAGAGAAGAGGACACACACCTTAGACAAGTTGTAAACCACAAGACAAAGAAGACACTAGTTCTTTTTAACCTTCAAAGCAATGTGATTTCATTTTAAGCACCAAACTAAGTGTGAGTTTGCCTTGTTCATTTTTAACCCAACATAGCAATTTGTAAGTTCAATTGCTATGTAAGTTTGTAAGTTCAATTTTAACCAATCTAAAAAGATCAATTCAATGACTAATTTTAAACCCAAAATAAAGCTAGTTGGTCCTAAAATAGAATATGAAAAATAGTAATGGAAATCCTAGGCTATTACAATGAGCATTAAAAAATTCTTTTAATTTTCAAGGTTGATGCCTCTTTTTCAATCTATAAAAGCAATGTAGGATAACAAAGGCGACATTGGATAGAAAAGGTGACGCTAAATTGATAGAGGTGGTGCTCTGGTGAAAAGTAGAAGTGGCTCTTTGTAGAAGACAAAGACCACAAAAGAAACACATTAAACACAAAAGAGGCACTCAAGAAAAAATGGTGATCTGGTGAACCTGTAGAATCAAAGAAAATTTGAGAAGGCAAAGGCGACACAGTATCAAAAGAAATGTGGCAAGGAATAGCGACTGCGGCATTGGATAGGAAATGTGTTGCTAAAAGTAGAGGTGGTGTTGTATTTGCAAGTGAAGGTGACATTGAAAGAAAAGGCGACACTCTGGCTATGAAAAATGGTGTGACCTTCTTGTAACTGCAAAAAACATGAAATTTTAAGTGGTTTTCCCTCCTTCTAGCACCAAAATGTGAATGTAAATATGCAACTAGCTAACAATAGACAAACGAAACAAGGTTAGTAATGTTAGAAAGAAAAAACAAACATTCCCTAAGAAATTCTTGATCAAACAAAGATAAGAAAACATGAGCAAAACAAGAAATGACACAAAATGAAAGCATATAATCCTATCTAACTAGACCAAACCTCCATCCCATAGGGGGATTGGCGCCACTTTATGTGGAAAGTAGCCATTTCCCAATCCCTTTGATAAGATCCAAGATGTAAATGATTCCAAGTGTATGAGATTGATGCAAAGTGATAATGAAAACAAGCTAGAATCTGATGAAAATGAGTGTAAGTGAGTGATTTCTATGAGTGAAAATGCCTATAATAAGATTGCATGAGATTGTGGAAATATATTCAATGGAGAATGTCTCTATTTATAGGGATCAAGGGTTGAATAATGAGTGAAATTGGAGGATGTGGGACTAAAATGGGGACCAATAGAATTGTGACACTTGTCACAAGGCTAGAGATATGTGTGGAGCACATTTTGAAGAATGTGAAGAATTTAAGGTAGGTAGATGGATTTGTAAGATAATGTAAGAGAATTGAATGAAAATGTTTGAGATGTAAGAGAGACAAGATTTCATATAAGAGGCCATTTAAGGAAAATGTAGCTCTTGTAAGAGCATTTAAGACCTTTGTAAGAGGCTTTAAAAGCCTTTTGGAGGGAAATTTATGAATGGGTGGTTGAGGGGAATATTCCTAGGAATATGTCATTGTGAGAAAAATAGGCTATTTAGTTAATTAGAAGAAATTTTTTTCATGTGCAACTTGGTTAGTTGAGTATGGGTTTACTCAACCAAGGTGGAGTCAAAAGCTAGAGAAATGAGTAATGAGGATCAGGAGGAGATTAGAGTTAATTAATTTAGAATTAAATCAAATCAAGTGGATTAGGGGATTTATGACATTTTGATTTAAATAATTTGATTTATTTAATCAAATGAGAGGACTTTAGGGTTTTGATTAAATAATTTGATTTATTTAATTAAATGTGATGAACATTAGACAAGAGAAGGTGAATTAATCTGATAAAGTTAATTATTTGATTAATAGTAGAAATTGATGAATTTAACTAAATAATGGAGATTATTTAATTAATTGGTTAGATCCAAAATGAAAGTAGGAGGAAGTGATGTTAATTAATTTAAATCAAATGAATAATATTAATTAGGACTATTTAAGTGTCTGCATGATCTTAAATATATTTGATTTAGTTAATCTTCATTCATCCTCATTATGATGATCATACAACTACCAATTAGTCAAAAGGGAGTTAAGTTGAAATTGAAATTATTTGAATGTTGTGAATGTTTATCTTATGTAAATTCACTAATAATTGGTTCCCAAGTATGTGGGTTTTTCTATAAATTTCATTAATTATAGAGTGATGATGATACAAAATAGTAGATAATGTATTAATTCTAGTTTATCTTGGCTAGGAATTACTTAGTAGAAACATTACAATAAAATGGTTGTATTATGATAATAACGGTAAATCTTGTTCGATTATGATGGAATAGTATCCTATTGAATAGTTTTATCTATTGAGTTATTATTTGGATAGAATTTATAAGTTGTTACTAATCTAGGTAATCATAAATATAATTTTTATTTAGCTATCTTGATAGATTATTATATTTTAGTAAGTACTAATCATTGATTAATTTAGTGTTATTAATTTAGTTGTGAATTTTTTTTTTTAGAAATATCAATATTGTTGTTATAAAATTTTACTTATTTATTTATTATTATAAATAATAGCATCTTTTATCTTATTAACTATGTGTGTAGAAAAATTAAATATAAGAGATGATATGGATGGGAATCAGATCCATTTTATAATCAAGTGTGGATTTGTTTACGAGAATGGACTATTGTTTGTATATTGCTTATCATATAAATTTAGTAATTTCATCCTATAGTGAGATGAACCCTCATAATTCAAATTTCATGGCAAATTATATGTACCCATCAAAGTGTAAAAAAATAAAATGTGAAATGAACCTAGAGGGTTGGCCAAGCTTATGTTGGTTAAATTTGAAGTTGTCAAACTATGAAACCTCTATGTGTTATGTAGGAAAGGCCATAAGAGATGAGCTCCCAAGGAATAGGTTTGGCCCTTAGGTCCTATACTTTAATTATTACTTTGGAATTATTATTGATATTGGGTATTAGAAACAAACTTCTATAAGCCAGTCTAGTGTTTGCAATCAAAATTTGAAGTTTATGTTGTGTCCTTAGCTATGTATTTGGTAGAAAAATTTGGGCATTACCTTTGGTATCAGATCTTATGTTGCAACACTAGTACTCTGCAAATGAGATGGGTATTCATAAATGTGTATATTAAAAAAATATTAAACTATTAATTAATATCAAGTGTTACTATGCCTTTGGTTAGTACTTATCTAGGAAAAACATAATGAACAAAGCCTAAAATAAATTTAAAAGTTTTAGGACTTATTACCATTTGTATGTTCTTATACCTGATGAAGTTTAGAAGGAACAATGATAATGAAAATGGTTATTATAACGTGTGATTAGATAATTCAACCCTAGTTAATAAAATACAATATTGGTAAATATATATAAGTATGAATGAGTTGTGAGAGTTACTATTCCATAAATTATCATGTGCCTTATGCTTTGAGTGTGCTTTTTTTTCTTATATTGTATTGTTCTAGAAATATTGTTTTATAATCTTCCTTGTTAAGTACAAAACCTTCTTAGCATATTGTGAAAACTTATAGTGAAGTCACCCCATATATATACAATAGTGAACATCAAAAATCTAGTTGAATGCGAGAGGAAGAAAAGAATGGCTAAATATAGGAAAAAAACCTTGAACATATATGCAATGTGAAACATTAATTTAGTAAGATAGAAAGTGTGATGTAACATGTGTTTCTAATTATAAAAGGATGGAGTAATGTCTAGGCTACAACTGTGCAATTTTTAGCAATTTATTTTACTTATGTAAAGTGAATAGATATTAGCAAATTTGAGAAGCAAAATGAACCTTATTTAAATCTTATGTAGTCTGAGTATGTTAAAAAAGACAACTGAGAGGGGGGTTGAATCAAATGTAGAAAATTTTAACCTTTAAGAACTTCCACCAGAGATTAAATCAATTATCATTCAAAAATCCTTTACTTTGCTAATGCGATTAAGCATTAAGTGAAAAATCATAAACTAAAAGAAACAAAACCAAACACACAACAACAATAGATTTACATGGAAAACCCAATAAGGGAAAAACCATAGTGAGGATTAGCTCAGAATATAGAGAATATCAAAACTGAATACAAAGGATCACTCCTAGAGAAGGATCACTACCAAAACATGACTTACTGTCAAGAATAAGACTCACTGTCCAACAAGGGTTAACCACCCAAAGGTCTCACTACCACAAAATTACAAAAAAGATAGAAGATATTTGTTATAGAGAGAAAACAATCTCAATGAAATGGATATTTCCACCACAACTCACTCACACACTTGTAGAAATGTTTAAATGATAGAGTACACCTTCAACTCACTACTTCACAAACCTCACAATTAGATTTTGCACTGATCTACTCAAACTCACATCATATACACACTATTTTTCATATATCTCACATCTATCTTGATTTAATTTGTTCTTCACAAACATCTCAACTTGGATTTATACCGTCTTCAACTTTGAAACGCATCCAAAGTCAGCCACGCACCACTTGCATTTACAAATTCAAATTAGGTCAGTGCCAAAACATTCTATGGTGGAATTAGAATGAGTTCAACCCAAACACACATCTAATGATGACCCAAATGAGTCCCAAAATGCTTCCATACAATTCATAAGTAGTGTTAAACAAAGGGTCAACCAAACTAGTGTAAAACACATAAATCAATTAAGCAGACACAACCTTAGCATGATCCAATATTTCTAGATAATTTTGTTTACTTTAAGACTACCTCATCAAATTATCATGAGAACCGCAAGTCATAAGACCCAAAAAAGAAGAAATCCATAGCAACAAAATTTCTCCTAGACCTTAGCTAGATACACATAAAATCATAGTTCATAACTGGTGAACATAACTCGCACTGTACAATGATCCAACAACCCAAAATTTGGATGTAACATCTTCCAACAACCATGAACAATACCTGCGATCCTCACCAGCATAGCAGAAAATCTCTAAGCAAACATTGAATACCTACAACCTACAACCTTCCTTTATTACAATTTTCTTAATATCCTCGACATATGTAGCCAATAACCAACATTCATGACACCAATGACAACAACAACTAGTTGGAAACTAGTTAACCAATTGACATCAATGACAACACCTTGATACTTGCAAAAATATCCCCCTTTGTCATTGATGGCAACACATTATGTGAAAAACCATCAATGACAACACAAGAGCTCTGAACAAACTTTCTCATGATTTTGCTTTCTCCCCCTTAGTAGATAAATTTTTTCACATGCTACTTTCTCCCCCTTTGACAATAATGGCAAGGGAAAAATATTTTACCCTTTCAGATTAACAACAAAATACTCTTTCAATGACAACACATGACACTACCTACTCCCCCTAAGAGGTAGCCACAAAAAATTAGTTTATAAGAAAGATAGATCCATAGACCCACTAGAGTGATGCATCTTCATATATGCATCTAGTTCAAGAAAGTAGGGGAAATAACCCCTGACTTCTCTTGTAGATACTCAAAAGTATATTTAGGAAGATCCTTCGTAAATATTTCAGAATCCTAATCCTTCGTGGGTACATAATCAAGCTTTAATTCATTCTCCACAACCTTTTCTCTCAAAAAGTGATACCTTATTGATATATGCTTTTTCCTTGAGTGCATCACTGGATTCTTTGAAATTTTAATTGCATTTGTATTATCACATAAGATAGAAATAGGATCATCATGCATTACTCTAATGTCTTTCAATGTCTATCTCATCCATAAAACTTGTGTACAACTAGATGCCACAACAATATACTCAGCCTCTATAGTGGATAAGGAAACTGAATATTTCTTTTTACTCAACGATGATACCAATTTGCAATCAAGAAAGAATGCACCACCACTTGTAATTTTCTTATCATCAACACAACCTACCTAATTTGCATTTGTATAAGCACTTAGTGTAAAATTAGTATCCCTAGGATACCATAACCCATAATCCAGAGTGCCATTCAAATATCTGAATATCCTTTTAACAACAACATGTGTTTCTCTAAGATCCTCCTGAAATCTAGCCACAAGACAAACTGCGTGCATAATATCTAGTCTAGTAGTAGTTAAATACAACAATCCTCTAATCATAGATCTATATTTTCTTTCATCAACCTTAGGTAAATCATCATCTTTACTTAATTTTCAGCTGGTCACCGTAGGAATGCATACTGATTTGGAACCATCCATCCCAAACTTCTTCAAAATTTCTCTTACATACTTTGATTGTGAAATAAAAATCCCTTTCTCAATTTGATTAATTTGCAGCCCAAGAAATAAATTTATCTCACAAATCATAGACTATCTCAAATTATTTTTGCATCTCTTGAGCAAACGTCTTACACATTGTTTCATTTCCTCCAAAGATAATGTCATCAACATATACAACCACTATCAATATTTTGTCATTTTCAATTTTAAAATACAAATTACTATGTAGCATACCTTTATTGAAACCTTGTTGAATCAAATATCTATCTAACCTTCCATACCAAGCTCTAGGAGCTTGTTTCAATTCATATAAAGCATTTTTTAATTTATAGACCATATCTTGTTGATCTGACAATTGAAATCCTTTTGGTTGTTCCATGTAGACTTAACATCCATCTAATAAAATTTAAAATATTTATGAGAAAAAAAATTCTAAAAACATCATAACAAAAGCCAAGAATATCCTCCTATGTTATAGCCAGCTGTTATTAATCTAAGACATAAAGCAATGTCCATCAACACCCTTAAGTTGATAAATATTTCCTTCAGTCTTCTTACTAGCAACAATCACTATTCTGGATCCTTTCTTGATTTTACATCTCTCACCCTTGAATACAAGATTATATCCAACACTCGAGAGATCATGCCTTAAACCCTTAAGATAGTAGACACCATCAGTATTATGCTTTCCATCAAAACTTACTAAACATATCCCACAAATATTAGCACCAGTATCATCTCCAAACTTAACTAAGCCTCCATGATATTTTTCAAGTTTAACAAACTTATTCTTATCACCAGTCATGTGATGTGAACAACCATTGTCAACAACCCAGTAGTTATTTTCTTGTTTAGCATGTAGTGTAGAGATCATAGTATCTCTAACTTTCTCCGGATTACTTTCCTTCACCCATATTTTAGTATTAGCAGGAGTAGATTCATCTTTATAGCCAAGAACAAGCATTCATTATCATTAAAATCTCCATAATCAAACTCTTCATCAGAAATACCAACGTCTTCATTTACATAATATGCTCTCTTAATCATCTTTCCTTTGTTTTCCTTGCTTAATCTATGTTTATTCTTCTTAGCTCTTTACAAACATCTTGAAGCATAATGACCAATTCATCAACAACTAAAACATTTAAAAGGTAACCTACCTTCATACTTACCAAAGCCCTTTCTCACCCTTCTTACAAAGTTAGCTTCCATTTCATCAAGGTTTTCTTCATCTAGATCTTCAAATTTTGTAGCCCTAAAAGTAGTTCCTAACTTCGATCCATTTCTCAAGCTAGGCTTTCTCATTTGAAATGATGTTAGAGTACCCAATAACTGATCATTAGCATAAGTTTTGTAATCTACAAATTTATCAATAGCAGATACCTTTTCACTCTATGCATTAGGGAGAGTTCTGAGAATCTTCTTTACAATCCTTGATTCATTCACTATTGCACCAAGTCCTCACATTCCACCTACCAAATCATCCACTCTTTGTACATAGGATTTAATGTTCTCATCTTCATATATATGTAGGATCTCGAATTGTGCCTCTAAATTTTGTAACTTTTCTTCTTTAACCTTTTCATCACCTTCAAGAATCTTTTCCAATGTATCCCATACCTCTTTAGCAGTCTTCAAATTTTCCACCTTACTTAATTCAGAATGTGAAATACTATTCTTCAGAATAAATTTTTTCTTAATGTTTGCTTCATGTGCCTTGATCTCATCAGCTATATTCGGACTATTATTAGGAGAAATGTATGCAATCTTATAAGCTTTCTCAACATGATATCCACAATATTCCATATATCCTTCCATTTTTGTCTTCCATAAGGCATAGTCAGTCCCATCAAACTTAGGACACTCAATAGTGATCTTGCTTTCCATCCTAGACCCTCCTGAAGTGGTTAAGCTCTTCTCCAAGGAACCAATATTTGATACCAATTGTTGAACAAGACAACTGAGTGTGGGGGTTCATCAGTTGTAGAAAATTTTAACCTTTAAGAACTTCCACCAGAGATTAGATCAATTATCATTCACAAATCCTTCACTCTACTATTGTGATTAATCATTAAGAAAAAAATAAGAAAGTGAAAGAAAGAAAACCAAACACACAACAACACAAGATTTATGTGGAAAACCCAATAAGGGAAAAAACGTGGCGAGGATTAGCTCACAATATAGAGAATATCAAAACCAAATACAAAGGCTCGCTGCTAGAGAAGACTCTCTACCAAAACAAGAATTACTGTCTGGAATAGGACTCATTGTCCATCAAGGGTTAACTAGCCAGAGGAATCACTACCACAAAATTATAGAGAAGATAGAATATATTTGTTATAGAGAGAAAAAAATCTCAATGCAATGAAGATTTCCACCACAATTCACTCACACACTTGCAGATATGCTTGAATGATAGAGTACACCTTCATCTCATTTCTTTCGAAATCTCACAATTAGATTTCATGCAGATCTGCTCAAACTCACATCACATACACATTGCTTCACATATATCTTTGTTGCATTCATTCTTCACAAACATCTCAACTTGTATTTATATCATCTTCAACTTTGAAATGCATCAAAAGTCAGCCACACACCACTTTTATTTACAAATTTAAATTAGGTCAATTCCAGAACATTGTATAGTGGAATAAGAATGAGGGCAACCCAAAAACACATCTAATGAGGACCCAAATGAGTCCCAACACACTTCCATACAATTCGTAAGTAGTGTTAAACACAAGGTCAGCCAAATGAGTGTAAAACACATAAATCAATTAAGCACACACAACCTTAGCATGATCCAATATTTCTAGATAATACAATTTACTTTAACACGACCTCAACAACTTATCCTGAGAACCACAAGTCATAAGAATCGAACAAGAAGAAATCTAGAGCAACAACATTTCTCCTAAACCTCATCCAAATACACAAAAGAGCATAGTTCACAATTGGTGTACAAAACTCACACTGTACAATGATCTAGAAACCCAAAATATGGATGTAACATCTTCCAACAACCATGAACAATGCCTTAGATCCTCACTAGCATAACAATAAATCCTAAAGCAAAACCCAGAGCAAAGACTGAATACCTGCAACCTTCCTTTATTACAATTTACTCAATATCCTTGACATATGTAGCCAATAACCAACATTCATGACATCAATGACAACAAAAACTAGTTGGAAACTAGTTGACCTATTGACATCAATGACAACATGTTGATACTTACAATAGAGTAGGCATATTGATTTTGTGATATTGTGTGCTGGATTTCAAAAAAATTATTATGTTGTAAGATATGAAATTAAACTAGTAAATGTGTTGTGCCCCAAGTATGTGATCATGGTATCTAACTTTGGATAAGGGTGAGTGGATGCCAAGAATGATCCCCTATATGCACCCTTTGTGATTTTCTTTTGTGTAAGCTAGTTAGTTGTGAAATCAAGTAAACATGTTATGTGTGAATGTGTTCCTACTAAATAAAATATGATATCTCATTTATGCAATTCTTGTTCTTATGTTAAATTTGTACCCCTAGTGTATGGCTCCCCTATGGGATTTGTAAGGAAAGCACAGGTGCAGAATAGACGTCCTAATGCTAATTCTAAGGGGAATAGTGCCGATAAAAGGTTCAATTTCAATTACAGTTCATTAAAGATGCACATTAACATGAATTCTAGAATAGACAATTAAAAAACCACACACAAAACTAAACACCAGATTTACGTGGGAAAACCCTTACAAGAGAAAAACCCACCACACCAAAGAAAGTCACTTGTATTACAGTAAATTGAATTACATACAATGTTCAAACTCTCCTTCAAAGATGTCATCTCATAGCAACAATATTCTCTAATCGACCTTTTTTACAGAACAAAGTCACACCTCATTACAATGCTCATAAGCATACAATGTATACCAAATACTTGCTGAATCGACCAACTATCAAAACAAAACACTTCCTTTATTATAGTACATTGCATAAAAACCTACAATCTCTTTTTGATCAATTCTGTAAAAATGATTTGTTCACCAACCACAAACATTTCAATTCAGTTTCCTTGTAGAGCAGCTATCAAACTTCCCAGACACCGAGCGACCACCTCCAAGTCAATAAACGACATCCACTGATAGATGTACACCTCAGTAGTCAACAAATCTGCACTTTTTCACCATACACCATGCTACGAGTGTGCAACCAATAGTCTCTCGCGGGGTGGCGGTATACCATTCTATCGCTAGACAATTAGGAGGCTCTCGTGGTATGGTGGTATACACCGCACTACCTCTAGACAAAAAGAAGGGTCCCATGGTATGGAGGTAACACCATGCTACTGCACCTCAATGAGAAGGCACCCTTAGTATCACAGTACCACCGCATTACTGCACCTTTGTATGAAGGCTCCCACGATATGGCGGTATACCACGTTACCGCACCTCTCTCACAATCATCCAGCAGTATAGCGGTACAAGCATGAAATTAACACTTATTAATTATTTTCTCATTGGAGACAGTTCCAAAGTTACACCAATGATTTTGAGACACAATTCTCAACAATCTCCCACTTGATGAAGAACTCACTAAACCATTTTCAATACAAGAAGCCACTGAATACTCTGGACCCCAAGGCCCATCAAATTGGCACACCATCTAAACTTATTAGTGCTCACTGGCTTTGTCAATGCATTGACAACATTCTTCACAGTATTTACCTTTTCCAAACACACCTTTCCATCCTCCACCATATCTCGTACAAAGTGATACTGTACATCAATATGTTTTGTCCTAGCATGAAAAGTTGGATTTTTCCCCAGACAAATGGATCTATGACTGTCACAACAAATAATAATCTACTCTACATCAAAACCGATATCAAAACACAATCTCCTAAGCCAAATGGATTCCTTATAGGCATGAGTTTCTGCCATGTACTCAGCCTTTGTAGTAGATAAAGTGACAGCAACCTGTCGCTTGCTCATCCAGCTAACTGCACCACCATTCATCATGAAACTATATCCACAAGTGGATCTTCTATTTTCAATGTCCCTTGCCCAATCAGAGTCCACATACCTAAGAAAAAAATATTTCTTTGTGATTCAACTGAATCTCCATGGTAACACAAAGCATATTCTAAAGTGCCCTTCAGATATCTAAACACTCTTTTAACAATATCCCAATGTGTACTTCCAGGATTAGCCATAAACTGACTAAGTACTCCCACTGCTTGAGCAATGTTTGGCCTTGTACAGACCATTTCATACATTAAACTCCCAATTGCACTTGCATAAGGCACTCTGGTCATGTCCTCCATCTTAGTAGGAGATTTTGGACAATCTTCAATAGATAGCTTCATTCCCTGTAGAACTAGAACAACTAGCTTCTTGCAATCAATCATACTAAATCTCTTTAGAACACTATTAATATAATTACTATGGCTAAGCCAAATATTTTTTCTTTTTTTGTCGCTAGTTATTTCCATTCCCAAAATATACCTAGTTGCACCAAGATCCTTCATTTCGAACTTTGTAGACAACTGAGATTTTAGATCAAAAATCATAAACCTACTATTCCTTATGCGTAACATATCATCAACATAGAGTCCAATAATGAGAACCTGATCATTTTTAGTTTTGAAGTACACACAATGATCTGATTTCAATCTTACAAAACCTAGTGACAAAATAAACATGTCAAATTTTGGGTACCACATTCTAGGCGACTATTTTAAACCATATAGAGATTTCTTTAACTTGCAAACCAAACTTTCTTTACCTTTTTCCACAAAGTGCTCAGGCTGGGACATCTAAATTTCTTCTTCAAGATCACCATGAAGAAATGTTGTCTTCACATCTATCATTTTCCTCTTTATTTTCTTTCATCCCTGACTGTAGATCCATTGAATAAAGTTGCAGCTCCCAAAAGATTACACTTCTGCTATATACAACCTTCTCAATCACAAGATTCCAAAGCTTGTATCCTTTCACACCAATTCCATAGCCAATGAATATACATTTAAAATATTTGTTCTCCAATTCAGATCTCTTCACATCCAACACATAAACATATTCTTCATAGCCAAAGACATGAATATGTCTCAGAGAGGGCTTCTTACCAGACCAAGCTTCCATAGGTGTTTTGTCAACAAGTGTTGACGAAGGAGACCGATTTAACAAGTAACATGTTGTAGCCATAACCTCAGCCCAAAAATTCTACTCCAGACTAGCATTACTCAACATACTTCTTGCCTTCTCCATCAACGTCCTATTCAACCTTTTAGCAACTCCATTTTTCTGCAGAGTGTAAGGTATAGTTTTATGAATTTTAATCCCATGGTATTTGCAATACCTTTCAAACTCATCAGAAAAAAACTCACTGCCATTGTCAATCCTTAAAAAAATTATTTTTCTTCCAGTCTGATTTTCCACAAGGGTTTTGAATTCCTTAAAACAACTAAACACTTTTGATTTACTTTTTAAAAAATACACAAATGCCCTCGTCGAATAATCATCAATAAAAGATACATAATATTTTGAATTCAACGATGAAGGGACATTTATTGGACCAAAGACATCAGAGTGAATATAATCTAGAACACCAAAAGATTTGTGAGGACTACAGTAAAAAGAAACACGATGATGTTTACCATATATACAATGTTCACAAAATTCAAATTCCAAATTACAATCATCAAGTCCCTCAACAGGGTTTTTATTTTTCAAGGCTTTTAAACCTTTTTCACCAATATGACCAAGTCTTTGATGCCAGAGAATAGTCTTCTCTACTGGTAGTTTAACCTCCAAATAACTTTCCCCTATAGGGACTTCAATCTCCTTCTTTGCATGAACAATCTTCTATGACTTTGCAGAGACACTGTTACATTGAACAACAAGTGTGTCCAAATTATATAGAGTACCTATTTAGGCACCCCTAGCCAACACCATCGAGCCTCTAGTCATTTTCATCTATTTTGTGAGAACGAGACTCACACTCCAACATCATTCAACTTAATTACATAAAGTAAATTCTGAGCCAAACCTGGTATATGCATTATGCCATCAATTCCCTTAATTCTTCCATTTGGAAAATGAATTATGACTCTTCCATGACCAACTATTTCTAGAGATGAATCACTTGCCAAGTACACCTTTCCACCGTTGTATTTTTCATACTTCGTAAACCAATCTCTATGAGATGCTATATGGAAAGATGCTCTAGAATCAATCAGCTAGACATCATTTGATGCCTAAGTTGCCAAGGCTGCAATGAAGGCATATGCATCGCTCTGAGAAGAATCATTGTCAGAATTCTTCTTCTTCTTCTTCTTCTTTTTCTCCTCTTTGCAATCCTTTCAGACATGACCAGGCTGCCCACAATTCCAACACTTCACCTTGGACTTCTTGCCATAAGAATTTGATCTCCCTTTTGATTTTTATTTGGAGTTCTTGTCCTTCTTCTCGAACAACAAGAGCCTCCTTCTCCATATCAGAAGATTTACTTCTAATCTCTTCTGATAAAAAAGAAGCAACCACATATTCCATCTTGAAATTGGTTTTCATGCTCCCAATTTCCATCACTAAGTGATCCCACGAATCTACCAGAGAACATAATAATAACATACAACGATCTTCGTCATCAATCTTCACACCCACAAATGCTAATTGAGAAATCAACATGTTAAAGGTATTTAAATGATCAGCAACAAACACTCCTTCCTACATTTGCAAAGAGTACAACTTGTTCCTCGAGAACAACTTATTCACCAA
>CM021106.1:244440225-244482798 GCA_007115665.2 Sequoiadendron giganteum | reverse complement strand
TATATTTATTTCTATTTATATTTTGTGCCAACAGTGTTAAAATTTTCTTTAAATTTCTTGGGCTAGTTAGTCATTTAAAATTTGCAATAGCTTCTTTCCCCTCATAGATTTTTTTGGTTTTGGGTTTAATTAAATTATTACATTAATACTTCTTTTGATTCTAGTTCTATTTTATCTCCTTCTTATGAGACTTTTATTTGACTTTTGGGGTTAAAATTTTGCATTAATGAATTTTATTTGAGGAATTTTACATGTTTGTAACTATCTACATAAGTATTGTAATGTGACATCTATAAAACTTTCATATATGTGAGGTATTGCTAGTAGAATGTATAGGGGAGTAGATGCACTAGGGAATTTTATTGTGAGGATGGTGGTTGAAAATGGGACTAGTATGGGATGGTCATAATCCATTTCCCCTAGTTTTGTGAGAGTTACTTTGTGAGTATATTTTTCATAAGCTAACCCCCTTACACAAACATAAATTAGGTACAAGGAATATATGGAGGGGTCCATATAGAAGGAGACCCGAGACTATATTTCCTTATGATTATAATATCTATGCATGTCCATCTTCATAAACCCCATTGTCTGAGCCTTGTGTTGTGAATGATGTGTAACTATTGTGATGTATGTTAGATTACAAGTGAATGTGATATGGTATATGCGAACTATGTAAGATAGTAACAAATAATATGGACCTAATATTCTTTGAAACATGATTTGATATTGGGATAAAAATATTTTCTAACATCATGAGTGATGTTTATGGCACAAAATAATTTTGGATGTGTATCCAAGAATGCTAATGTGTGATGATATATACTTGCGTAATGTTATTGAAGATGGTTACATGGTTAATAATTAATAACTACATGGATGGTGGTTAAAAATTTGTTGTGATAAGAGTATAACTGCTAAAAGTTCTCCTAGAATGAGACAAGATATGAGTGTGATGGTTGAAAAGTTAAATTTCTTCTTAAAAGTGAATTTTGATGAAAACAAATTAAACTTTATGAGTGATAGTTTTTAAAGGACTTGCATTCAATGATAATGTATTGATGTGATTTATTTTTTATTTGTATGCATTTGTTTTGAACAAATGTGTATTATTATAAGAATGATTAAATTTGTTGTTGCCCCTCTTGTACTAATATTTGATGAACCATAATCGGTATAACTCTTGTTGCAGATGTATAATAACTCATATGATGTTGAAGGTTCCCTAACTTATAATTATTATTTAATGAATACTCAACATAATAAATGAGGATTATCATTTGTCATAGCTTCAGTATATTCATATGTGGTAGAGGTTTATGCTATCGAAACCTTATGAACTTCTAGGAGGAATTTTATTCTAAGGGGAGGGGGAATGTAAGGCCCCACTCTTTTGTTCAATAGTTGCAAATACTTTATTTGTATCATGGAAATATTTCTAAAGTAATAATAAGTTGAGTTAAATTGATGAATTGTATAATCTAGCTCTAATGGTTATGTGGTTATAATTAGACCTTGTAGTTGACATACTATGATAGTTATGTAATAATTATATTATTTATTTAAGCTACTAAATATTGGATAGTTGGGATAAGCTTTATTTACAAAAAAAACATGAAACTTTATATATATTTTTAAATATGAATAAGGAAAGATTTGGGGCTCCAAGAGCAATTCGTTCTAGAGAAAATAAAATTAAAAGATGTGATTTAATTATCGGATCATTAATTATATACCCAAGTATTCCAATGAAATGTATCATTTGAAAACTTAAAAGAATATATACATATATAAAATCATGTAATAGTTACTACCTCAGTAATACCTAGTATAATATTTAGTAGTTTTAATGTCAATGATGACCTTTGAGACAATAAGATTACACTTGTATTGATAATACCTAATTATTAATAGAGTTATCATCTTAAATAGATTTTATTTATTTAATCTTCATTCATTCTCGCTATGATGATCAAATACATACCAATTTAAAGTAAAAAGGGAGTTAATTTGAAAGTCTTGAATGTTGTCTTATGTAAAGTCACTAATAATTGGTTCCCAAGTATGTAAGATTTTCCAAGAAATTTCATTAATTAGAGAATGAAGATGGTACAAAATAGTACCTAATGTATTAATTCTAGTTTATCTTGGCTAGGAATTACTTAGTAGAAACCTTGCAATTAAATGGTTCTATTATGATGATAATGGTAAAGCTTGTTCGAGTATGATGGCCCAATATCCTATTGAATAGTTTTATCTATTGAGTTATTATTTGGATGGAATTTATAAGTTGTTACTAATATAGGTAATTATAATTATCTTTTTTATGTAGCTATCTTGATAAGTTATTATATTTTACTAAGTACTAGTCATTGATTAATCTAGTGCTATTAATTTAGTTGTGAACAAAAATAATTTAGAAATATCAATATTGTTTTTATTATGGGAAAAGAGAGTTTAGAGGGGACCTAAAAGCCCTTACAAACATGATTTAATGGGACATAAAAATCATCCATAAGAAAGCCACAAGTAGATAGAAACATAGACCATCAACAACCCATCAAACAACAGCCCACCATAATATACACTAGACAACCTAAGCTACAAAAAAATTGTTTTGAAGGGAACTGAAATCCCTTTACAACTAGGTTTTTACAAGGACCTTGAACCCAAAAAATAATAAAGTTTTTTTAGGGACCAAAAACCTAAAGCACATCTTAAATCAACCAGGCATCAAACCATCTGCTCAAAACAACCAAATCTAAGCCTAGAAATAATAAACTTAATGGTGTAGCACACTAGCATATTCTTGTTTCTCAAAATAACTAGAAAATCCAAACACCCCACCTCAATAGGGGTTTTGGGAAACACAACAAAAAACTATGAATCATCAGCCTCCCTACAACACCATCCCACCTAGAATGCCAACCTAATCTCCACCTATAAAGGAGAAGTCTCCTCTCTATAGGAGAGGATGAAATGAAACCACTTACCACCAAGAACTACATCTCTCCAATCTGCATAAGCTCCACCTCAAAAGGAACCAGAAAATAAATTTCATCTCCACCTCAATAGAAGAGGGATCTACCTCAAAAGAAACAATCTCCCCTTTATAGGAGACACTAGTTGAAAATTATGATAGTAAGAGACTTTAGTAGGAAGCATTGAAACATCCCTTAGTAGCACAACCATTAGGTACTAAAAATAAGAAGTTGAAAACTCCTCAAGGGTATGTGCAGGATAATCATGGAAAAAACAGGCCCTTAAGTGGCAAAAAATTCAAAAAAATCAGAGTTAGGCAACTTGACATGAAATTTTGAATAAGTTATCTATATTATTTCAAAAATATGTAAGAATATAATTTGTAGAAAATTGAATTTAGTTTCTAAATCACTAGGTTTATTTACAAAAAAATAAAATTTATTTGGTGAAAATTTGAAATTTCAATACAGTAGTACTTAAATTTCAGGGGAAAAATAAGAACTAGGTGTCTGTCTAACCACCCTAACCACATTAAAATGATAATAATTTTTTATAAGATTTTAGATATAAGTAGAGGACTCGTGTCCCGGTGTGATGCACATTTTTTTGTAATCTTTTTCAAAGTAAATAATTAATTATTATTTTTTTATGACAAATTTTAAAAAATATAAAGACTCGTATGTCTGACCACCTTAACTTGGTCAAAACTTCATGAAATTCATTTTTTTATTTTTTTATCTTATATTATGCAAACCATAGAATGTGATGCATGTTTTGGATTCAAAAAATATGATATCATTTGAAAGCTATATAGATGTTTTTCAATCAGCCTAAAAATCAAGACTTTAGTCGTAATTCAATAGAAAATGAATAATAATTATTTATTAAATTCAAAGTAAATCATAATTTATATTGGTGGAAAGCTAAGAATATCCTTTAAAAACCCTTTTCGTTTCATCAATTTTGGGTAAAAAAAAAGTCATCAGCCACATACCCATCGTATTGCCACTTTTTGGCCCATCATGATCCTGCACATACCCTCAACTAGCTTACATAATTGGGTCTAAAGAGAATAATAAGTGTAACCTAGCCAACAACAAACAACCACCAGCTTGAATAGAGTCCATAAGCCAAAAATAAGAAAAGCAGAAATCCTTCTACCAATAATATGTGTTTCCCCCTTTTTTCCTCATAAGCTTCACAAACTCAAAGGAGGAAAAAGAAAATTCCATTAACCATAGAGAATATTGGGTTATAAGAAAAGGAAATAACCCAGTAAAAAACTACCAGCAGTAGAAAAGGCTCTGCAAGAAGAAAACACTTAATCCCTTCAAGTCAAGAATACCCAATACACACAAAGGGATCGAAACAACTCCAAGAGCGAGAAACGAAAACAAAAATTTCAAAGGGGAAACAAACTTCCCTCAAAACATCATGAATTGGGGAAAATCCCACAATAACATGGAGGGCAAACCACCTCTCCATAAGAACCTTAAAATTAAAAAATCATTGAGCAACTCTCTCTTAAGACTCTCCCCCATCATCTTTATGTGCAAGAGCCAACCTGTAGCCATGAAAAATATCAATATTGTTGTTATGAAATGTTATTTAATTATTTGTTCATTATTACAAATAATAGTATATTTTAAGTTATTAATTATGCGAGTAGATAAATGGACTAAGATATGATAAGGATGGGAATCATGTAGATCCATTTTATAATCAAGTGTGAATTTGTTTACAAGAATGGGTTACGATTTGTATACTACTTATCATATCAATTTAGTAATTTCATCCTATAGTGAGAGGAACCCTCATAATTCAAGTTTTATAGTCCATTATATGTAGTCATGAAATTGTAGACAAATCAAATATGAAATGAACCTGCAGGGTTGACCATGTGTTGGTTAAAGTTGAAGTTGTCAAAATACAAAGCCTCTGTGCATTATGTAGGCAAGACCATTAGACATGAGAACTTGAGGCATAAGTTTTTCCCTTAGGTCTTGTAATTCCATTATTACTTTAGAATTATTATTGATATATGGTGTATTTGAAATAAACTTTTGCAAGCCAGTCTAGTGTTTGTACTCAAAATTTGATGTTTGTGTTGTGTCCTTAGCTATGTATTTGGTAGACAGTGTTGGGAATTACATTGAGAATATTAAGGGTATAAAGAGTAATAAGACTATAATTTATGTTATAATGTGTGTCAAATGTTTTATTTTTTTTTATCTACCATAATGTCCACTTTCTACATTGATGGTATATTCTCTCTACGAAATCATGTAAGTACAATAATGAGGCATTATTAATGTCTAACTATTGGAGACAATATAAACCTTTGTTTATGCAATCCTATAGACAATACATACTATTGAGAAAATAAATTAATAGGTCAAAAGATCAGTTAGGAAACACATAACATAAAGATGCTGAGTAGGATGTACCTTCTTCTAGCATTTCAATAAAGAAAGCAAGTAAAACCATTATGCACTTGATGGAAGGTGTTGTGTCTTCCCTTGTGTTTGAAAGGAAAAATGTTGTGCCTAAGCCTATGGCCCAAAACTTCTACCAACCAGAGTCATGAAAGCTAAAATCCATTGAGTCAAAATTTTCTAGTTCACACAAACCCATTGTGAGAGTTTGGGAATCTTAGAAAATAAATAGGGGAAAATATGGTCTTGGTTACAATGGTTTTGTTGGATCCTATATCTTGGAATATTCTAAACCTATAAAATTTGTATTGGGGGAGCATATAAATAAATGTCATGTTAATTCTACATCTATTGGTGATTCTTGTGAATTTAAAAAATCTAAGCAATCAAAAGCAATATGTACTATGTCCAATCATGCCCAAATTTATTCCCATTGAGGACATCAAAGTCATTTATTCAATAATTTCTTTAATCTACCAAATCCACCTTTAGTTTTTATGAGGCATATGAATTTTGGTTGAATAGATCATTCTAGGTGGAGATCAAAGGTTGAATGTTAACCAAATCTTATAAGAGAGTTCAATCTATTATTGATAATGAAAATGTGCCTAATCATTGATGTAGGAGCATCTAGGGTGTAAGAGAAATCTTGCATCACCTAAAAAAATGTTGTTTCTTTTTAATTAGGGCTAAATTTGGTAGAGTTACTATTTTTAGTAAGTTTCATTTATGCAAGGTTGGGTACAAAATATTACATAGACCTTTGAAATGGTAAATTGAATCCAATAGAAAATAAATCATTTCAATATCATTTGTCATTTGAGAGATATTAAAATTTCAATTTCCGAAAATCCTATTAAAATATTCAAAGTCAATTTTGAGGCACTTAGAGGCTCCAGATGGGCCTGAAATTTAACGGAAAACAAAAGTAGTCTAGCTTTAGGAAAAGGTATTATAATTGAAAATCCGGTCAAGTCAAAAGTTATGACCCCACGAAGTTGTACTACCAAAATTAATAAAATTTTGAAATATCTTCTTGATGAAGTTACACTTTCTAGAAGATTCTAGGGCGGTTACACCTTCCAAATAAAGGATGTGAATAGGGGTTATAGAGGGCAGAGTAGAGAAGTGTAGATGGCGCCTCCAATTTGAAAATTTATGTAATCAGAAAGCGCATGTGATGGAAATTGTAATGCAATTTCATTTTCATTTCAATGATAATAGAAAGTCTTTGCTTCCTTCTTGAATTTTGTTTGTGCAATTCTCTACTGTTGTTGTGAGTTTCATATTGTAAGGGGAGTACCCTTCATCAATCATAATCACGATGTTATTATTCCTCATAATTATTCTATTGAATATTTAGATCTTATTGAGCCTACATTAACTAAAATTAACATTGATATTTCTGAGATGTGACTAATTGTTGAGAATATTGAAGAAGTGAATCTTCTTTCCATGAAGACTCATTTTTCTAGTAGTAGATATGTAGTTTTCTTATGATGATGTTGGTCCTTACTAATGTATTCCATGTATTTGAGGCTATAGAAATAAAGATGTCTCTTTTTTATTAACTCCATTAGGGAGATCATGGTGTTGACATTTTTCTCTCATTTTCCAAAGGAGGGAATCTTTTGTGTGTGTCAAATTCGAGTGGAGACTTCATAGATTGTTGACACATTGTAATTCCATAATGTTGCACATAATGTGTGTTACTTCAAATATTATTTGGTTGTATATTTATTGGTGAATAGTTGATGTGTACATGCTCCTCCATAATGTATTTATTTCACCCAATATGCACTATTTTAAATATTATCTCTAGTGGTAATGAAAAATTTCTTGAGATTGATAGCTGGTGACTACCCATATTAGCCACTAAATTTTGGCCATTTTTCAAATTACAGCATAGAAAAAACAAGTCCCCATTTGAGACCTATCAAAATAGTAGGATCATTAGAAAATTTGAGACCTCTTTAAGAAATAGGATCATTATCAAATTTGAGACTTGTCAAAGCAACAAACTCAATATCAAATTTTGAATCCTATCAAGGTAATGAACTTATTTCAACAAATTGAAGACACATCATGGTAATTGGATTTTCAAAAAGGCTTCAGATCAATCAATAAATATTCTCACCAAAGTTCTTGGTTGAGAGAAGTTTGAGCAATTTAAAATACTTCTTGGTTTCATGATAACCCCTTCAAATTAAGGGGGGATGTTAACATGTTAATCTTTTGGGTTAACACATTTGCAAATGTATTTTTCTATTTAGATAGTTATGGATAGTTATGTCAGTTAAATTGTTCTTTAGCTTATAAGATAAAGGTGTAAACATTTCTTCGACATGTAATTTTTCGATATGCCAATAAAATATATTTTCCATTATGCCCCTCTTGGGCCTAACATTAGAAACATTCTAGAAAGAAAAGAAAAGAATAATCTTTGAAAATATTATAAAAAATGTAAAAAATTATAAATTAGAATACTTAATTAATGATACATGGATTATATATTATAAACATAGTATTATAGTATATTTTCTATAGTAAATTTTTCTTTACTAGTAATATAAAGTGTCAAATATATAGTAATATACAAATATAGCAAGTCAAATTACATAGCCTAAGAAATTTTAAGACTATAAAATATGGTTTAAAATTTAAAAGTAGTCCATAGAACTTGATAGACAATCATATTCTTGACCTGAATGGGAGCATATGACACCTCTACCTCATTTAAGCCTTTGACTGATGGTAGTTAGGTGTCACATCTCCCTCAACTAACTCTTTGGCTGATGGTAGTTAGTTGTCACACCTCCCTCAACTAATTCTTTGATTGACAGTAGTTAGGTGCCACATCTCCCTCATCAAGATGAGTTCACTGGATCATCAATATGAACTCACTTGACATCTCCACTCTTACAATTGAATTAGATTTCAATTAATTACTCTTCCTTAAAACAATTGTCACCTTGACTTATACATCTTTTCACATGACAATGGTCATGTGGCACGACACACCCTCCGATACCACAGGGATGAGAGAGGCTAGACCTCGTGGTCTTTTACCTTCAACAAAATGCTTTAGCCAATAGAACTAAGACCCCCACCCTTGAATTATACATCTTTAAACCTATATATTATAATTAATTTCCTTGAATACATATATGAACTATTAATAACCAATATAAGTTGTTTACATGACAATGAAAAAGCTAACTAAAAATGAGCTACTTGCAGTCTGTGATAGACAAGCACTAAGTGATAAACAAAGATAATACTAATAACTTTTCATGAATGGACAATATTGTCCACAAAATAAGGTGGGCTCTGAAGCAGACGTGGCCAAATTATGGCCTAAGTTTATAAAATGAATGGACCCTCTGAAAGTAACAACACAAGAAGTTCTGCAAGGAACTAATCAATGTACCTCATCTCTATACATCAGTTATTTAAGAAGCTATTATTTAGTCAAAAAGAGTATCCTGCAAGTCCAAGGTTCCAACTTGACGGTGGGTGGTGTGGATACCAGACGTTGAAAAGCATTGGGTACAATTTAAAGGCTAAAATGATCATCATCTATGGTCGTTTATATAAGAAGAACGTTTTGTAAAATACATAGTTTCTAAAGAGCTTTTAAACTTACACACTTTTTTTTTCCTGGTCATTTGTATGGGTGAGATATTGAATAGAAAATCTGAGGGACATTTTCCAGCAACCAATCATTCCGGATTGAGTGATGTCTGCACATTTTTCTCTTAGATTGTTATGCTTAGGGGATGGAAAAGATTCAGTAAAGAACAAGTTGGTAAACTGGTTTTTCTTATAACTGTAAATGAAAGATCCTCTAGAATTTAAAAAGATAAAATCATGAAAATAATGTATGCAATTTGTTGTGAGCAGGTGTAAATGTTGTAGTGTTATTCGTTAAGTAATATTAATATCAAAAAGTAAATAAATGCATTTTTTGGTATTAGGGTAGAGAGGATAATTTTATTATTAATTTTGGATGTATTGAGGTAAATTGGAGATTAAGCATAAGAAGTAGGATTGATCAATAAATTAATGGAAATTTAAATTTTTCTTTGTAAGAGTATTTATGTGAAGATTACAATTTTGTTAAAATTAAGTGGATCAAATGATGAATGCGTTTGCACATCATAGAAGAGATGTAGTTAAATTCAAAAGTAAAAAATAAAAGTGTTTGTACATTATAATGGAGAAATATTCTAATTCTAAATCAAATGATAAAACTGTTTGTACACCATAGAGGAGACAATTTCATTCTAAAGTAAATAATGAAAGTAGTTGTATGCCATAAAGAAGACAAACTTTAATTCAAAATCTAATAATCAAAATGTTTGTATATTATAGAGGAGACATAGCTTTATTATATACACATTGTAGGACAATATGTAAACTAAATGAAAAAGAAAGTTCCTTGTGGGCATCCACAAAGAGGACCAATCTATCAAATTAATATCTCAATTGTCAATAATAAGAAAAAAAGTTTCACTTTCTTTTTAAACTATTTTAAATATGTTTTAAATATTTTTATTTATATATCATGAAGTTAAAATATTTCTACATATAACATTAAAGGTTATTTTAAAGTTTTGATGGGTAGAACATGAAATGGGTCAACAATTTATATTTCTAATCTTTTGTGATTTACCCTATGTATAGTTATTAATTTATTTTCTTGATTCAAGCATGCAAAAGAAATTAAGAATCAATATTATTATTTTTAAATTATATTTTTCATCAAGGATCAATATAAAATTGTTAGTTTATCATAGATTTTCAATGTATTTTATTTTCATAATTTTCAATCAAAATTCATTCAACATGTATCATTTAGAGCTTAGAGTAATAACAACCTAGAAATATGAATATAAATAATGTTATAAAATAGGTAAAAAGGATATATGATATAAAAAGAGGATATATGAGATAAAAAAGGGAATACTGAGAATTTTGTATTAAGAGAGTATAATAAATCAAGATATATGATGTAAGAGCATTTGAGTCCATAATCAATCTTGCAACACGCAAAAAAAATTCAAATTTGTTTTCTATTTTAGTTCAACTTTGAAGTGTTTTTGTTAGTTTTTTGGGTTGTTGCTTTTGGAGAATCTTCATATCCAATTTGGAAAAACTAAGGGAATCAACTTATAGAAGAACTCAATGGCTATCTATAGTTCAAGTTTGGTAAAAAAATGGTGAAATTTGGCTAAGTTATCAGCACGCAAGTTTTTGGCCTACTACTAGTCTTTTACGAAGTTTTAGTCTACTACCAACCTTGTGGACTTTTGGACTTTGGGGCTGCAACTAGACTTGTGGAATTTTTTGTGTAACCAAACTTGGAGCTAAAGTCAAGTGAACCAGATTTTATTCAATGAATTAAGATTTTATTCAATAAATTAAGATTTTATTCAATGAACCGATTTAGATGTTTTTTTAACATTTATAGGAATCCTCTAGCCAATTGGATTTGTAGGTAAACCTAATCCAACAAGACAAGTGCACTATTTGAAAGCTTTAATTAGTAAGGAAAGAAATTTACACATAAATGATAATGATGATATAAAGGTGACATCAGCTAGGTACAAAATGTAGACTTTTGCAAGTGAACCTAGATATTTAACAAATAAAATGATCCTATTCAAATGGATGTCAAAAATCCACATGTAGATGTATTCATGATGTCAAAAAAGTACAAAGCATGGGATTTCTCTATGTAACCAAATCTATACAAATCGTGGGATTTTTTTAGTAAACTAGCCATGTAGGATTTTCCAACTAAACCTGCTATTTGCAGAGACTTGATAAAATAATGGACATTCACGAGAACCTAATAGAAAACCAGATATGTGGGGCTTTCTAACTGAACATGCATAACTTCCACTTGCTACTACATTTTTTTCATTTCTATAACAACTTATCTCGTGTAACTTCCAAATCTTGAAACACTTGAACTTCCTAAGTTATGAAATATAAAAATGGAATTGTGGCCTTCATTATGGGGATTTTAGGAAGGAGAAGAGATTTAGAGGAAGCTTTTGGTAAGAAAGAATTGTGACATAAAAGAGTAATAATTTCTCTAGTCATGTAGACTCAAATTCATGTTGTAGTTTGTAGAAGGTAATGATGATAAAGACAAGTATGTAATGAGAAGGTTAATTTTTTTCTATAAAATAAAAGAAAATCATATTTTAGTAGGGTGTTTGATCAATTTGAAATGCATTAAATAAATAAATAAATCATGTTATTGATTTGTATGTTGGAAGTATGCTTAGGTTGCAATTTTGGGTAGTCTGATAGGACCCCTTGACACTGATTGCATGAAGTGGTATTAAACCCAGTTGAAGGTTCAAAGGAAAAAAAAGAGATAGAAATTTTGGAGAGTATCCCAAAAAACCCTAGAATATTTGTTGTAGAAGAGAAGGTTTTATAACTAGAAAGAGTTGGATACTCTAAGATTTTTTGCAAGTTTGAGAAGAGGCCTGCAACTATAGAGGGTTGAGAAGGAGGCATAAGAAGCTTAAAAGGTATGTTGTTTTTAAGAATATTGTTGAAGTGTTGTGAGAGGTTTTTTGTAGGGAGAATCCCATAACTACAAAGGGTCAATACCCTATAAATTGGAGAGATTGTTGCAAGTGGAATCTTGTGATTGAAAGGGTATGTGTGAGTCTTTATAGAAATTTTGAAAGATTGAAGAAGTGAAGGAAGATGTCTTCAAGAAGGAGGATGAGAAAGGTCATGGAGAGACCTATTAGAATATTATTTTTAGAATGAAAATAAGAAAGAAGGTATGAAAATTTTATTTTTGAAAAATTAAGAACTTAAAGGATAGAATGGATGCATTAGAAACTAATCAAAGTAGAGGAAATAGTGTAAAAAAATAAAATTTGATAAATAAGTATATGAATATGGGTATATATAAAGTGAAAGATATGATGATGAATGGTAAGAATTAGGAATAGGTTGTTATCCTAAAGAATAAAATGACTTAAATATAAATGTGATGAAATGGAAGAATTTAGTAAAAGAGAAAACCACTTAGAAGGGGGTATTGTAAGAATAAATAATGAAAATAAGTGTTGTAGCTCTTTTATAGAAGGTCTAAGGAAATACGAGCATGTGGGAACAACTCACATAAGAATAAATGAAGTAGCAAAAAAATGGAATGAGGAGAGCACATCAACAATAGAGGAAGAATGATGTACCCAAAAAAAACAATAGAGGAAGAATGGGTTGTACTATGTCAAAAAAATGGTTGTGGACTAATTTCAAATTTAGCTTATGATTTTGAGAAGAATCTAGATGTGAGAAGTTATGAAAGAAAATTCTAGTTATAGGGCATGATGAAAGAATAAAGTGTGTTGACAATAGAAGAGGAAGAAAAAATGGACTAACATTAATCCCATATTTTATCTAACATTTATTTATTTTTCTATATGATAAGAAAGATGAAATAGATGTAACAATTGAGATAAGGACCTTTTAGGTTCACATATTTGATAAGATAATTGAATAAGATGAACATGTTCTCGTATTCAGAGAAGAGATTTGGAAGATGGATAGTTTATTTGAAATAAAAAGATTATATGAACCTAATAAGATAATGAATGAGAAAAAAATGGGATAATATGAGTCATACAGTTATGTTGATATTGTTTTGAATGCAGGTAGAGGAGAAGGTGCAACATAGTGTCATGTAGATGACATCGAATAGGGATAGATTGTCATGCTAGAGGATAAAGAATAAAATAATGAAAATGCAATTGAAGCACGTCTTAGTGAATGTTTGAAGATGTTGACAACAAGCGATGCACATAGAGAGGATGCTATATAATAGAACATAAAAATTAAAAAAATAAAGGTAAGAGTTATTTATTTTTATTTTTATGATGATGTTGAGATATATGGATATATGAGATGGTGAAAATGGTAGAAGAGATGAATGTAAAGTTAGTGTAGATAAATGATCATGAAAAAGAAGAAGTGAAATTAGAGGAAGTGTAGATGGATCATTTCCAAGATATTATTAGTACAGATTTATGTATACCTTTTGTAGTGAAGGTTAGTTAAAAAAGGTAAGATTACTATAGTGGTTGGTCCTTTCAAGAAAATAATAATATTGAAGAAAACAATTTAAATTAGTATAAGGGAGAAGGATAGAGAAAAATTATGAGGATGAAAAAGGGAAATGGGTGGTTATAGCTAGAAAATATCTTGTGGAAGGTATGGAACAATTGGGAAAAGAGTACAAGGCTGAAAAAGTGGAATGAGATGGAGAGGAAATTTTAAATTTCCTTAAAATTTGTGATTTTAATTCATGTAAAAATATGTTGGTAATTGAGGAACATAAAAGGGTGTAATAAGAAATCATGAGAGTGTTGAAAGTGGTACAATGCAATAAATAATTGATGAACATAATAGCATGAAGAAAGAATAATGTAAAAAATAAGAAGAGATGAGTTTAGATAAAGAGATTATGGAAATATTTAATTCCAAAATATTGATATAGATATTGTGCAGGATTGGTGGTGAGTGGAAATTGGGAAGAAAATTATTTGTGGAGGAGGATAGATTATGGTAGGTTAATTCCCACAAGAAAGGAAGATGAGAGAGGAATTTGGTGGAGTTGGTTAGAAATTAATGGGATAAATCTCACAAGAAGAGGAAAAAAATATTGAGTGGAGGTGGATGGTTTGTGTTGGTTTTGTTTCCTCTAGATAAATTTAAAATCCAATTTGGGAAAACTAAGGGAATCACTTTTAGAAGAGCTTAATAGGTATTTGTAGTTCAAATTTGGTGAAGAGAGGATGAAAACTGACTAACTTATGAGCATGCGGGTTTTTGGTTTGCTACTAGCCTTTTTCAGAGTTTTGGTCTACTACGAGACTTGTGGAATATTGGTCTATGACCAAACTTGAAAACTTTGGGGATACAACTATACTTGTAGACTCTTTTTTTGTAACCAAACTTGTGAGTAAAGTCAAGTTAACCAAATTTTATTCAATGGACCAGTTCAGATGATTTTTTTGCATTTACAAGAATTTTCAATCCAATTAATTTTTTGGTAAACCTAAGTCAATCAAAAAAGTGCACAATCTGATAGTTTTAGTTCTCTAAGGAAAGGAAATTTCACATAAAGTAAAATGATGACATAAAGGTGACATCACCTAAGTACAAAAAGTAGACTTTTACAAGTGAAATTAACTATTTAACAAATAAAACAATCATGTTTGGATGGATGACAAACCTTTACAAGATGATGGATGTTGGAGTTGATAGTGAACCCCATAGCTCTTAGAAATCAGTTGCAACCAAAATTCATATCATGTCAAAAAAGAAAAAATCATTGATATGCTCATGTAATCTTGAGAAAGAGGTGAAAAAGAAAAGAAAGTAATGGTGCAATGAATTAATCTAAATTGTATCTGAATGAATGATTAAAATGAATGAGAATCCTTATAAAAGGAAAAATAAAATCCTAGATGGAGATTTGATTAGATTGAGATATTTTTCATCATCTCATGCAATGATACTATTGAACACCCTGAATATTGAGAGGGGGGGGGGTGTGAATCAATATTCTTTTAAACCATTCAAATATTTAAACATCCAATTCACTTAGAAAATTCATTTGGAGTAATGAAATAAAACATGAAATATTCAACAACATCGCATAACACATGAACACCAAGATTTTTATGTGGATGACCCAAAATGGGAAAAACCACGATGAGGATTAGCTCACAATATATTATAATGAATTATAGTATATTTACAAAAGTGCTCACTACAGGTGGACTCACTACCCACTAAGAAAAATATAGAAGAGAGATTATGGATCACAACCTAGTTTGAACTATTACAATTGAATCTATCATATGCATGAATTATAGTTCCGATGAAGCTCAATAAACTGACTTTACACACTTCATTTGGTTTTGGTCTAACACTCTGCTTTCCTCTGCATTCGCATCACTCTAATCTCCAACTCAAAATTCATAAGTTAAATTCACACTACTCTAATATTATTCACATCATTCACATCACTTGCATGTCTCTCATTCCTCACATTCATCAAATCACAAAAACAATTCAAGCATATATATCTTCTTTAAGCATAACATCAATTAGGTCAGCCTAATTAGTTGTAACATACAAAATATACAATATATAACTTGTCGGATCAAATCCTTCCACACACACCTCATGCCAAGACTTAGTCCTTAAAAAAATTTGAAATAGGTTGGTATGGACTTATAATAGCTCCCACATAACTCTGTAATATTTAACGTTTGAGTATCTTTACATCTATTAGGTTGGCATCACAAAAGATGTAATACAAAAATTCTTCAATTGTATACACATATTCAAACATGTGTACACCAAAAAATCGTGCCAACTAGAATTCATACACAACTACAACCTGCCAACATCTCTTAAAATATACAAAGACAAAATCCTATTTATGAAGAAGTACAAACTAAACTATTCATATGCACTATACATAAAATGACTATAATTTTATAGGTCAAACTTCTATTATTCATAACTTTCAAACCAAGTCAAAACTAGATGAAAATTTGGAATTAGATGCTTCTATTAACCAAAAAGAACATATTAGAACCATAGAGTGGAATATTCATTCATGGACCAGTGTGGACCAAAAAATTGGATTCTTTGTACCTAGAAATACTAGTAAAACACAACCAATTTTTCATTAAAATCAACTTTACCAGATCAAACCATCTTGCAAAATTATCTTCCAAAAACATTAAAAAGCATGTTAGAACCAATCAAAAGTATTTGTACCAAAGTATTCACATCAAGATGCTATGTTGACATCAATGACAACATTGCAACACATAGTAATATACCCTGTGCATATCCCTCATGCTCATGTTGCCAACAAAAAAACATCAATGAAAAACTTATCATTCTTCGAACAATCTCCCCCTTTTTCATTGATAGAAACATGCCAAAATATCTCAAATACATTCTCCCCATTTCACATCTAAACTGAAGAAAAATGGGGTGGAGACTCTCTCTAGGACTTCTAGAGTTTTAGACCTAAAAGGAAAGAGGTCCACCTTTTTTTTCTAAGGCATGGTTCACTCAAGACGAACCCTTGAGAGTTCAATGCAAAGGAGATTGAAATTTGACAAAGGGAATGTTCTAGGGGGATTGAATGATAATAAATGATTGGTTCACTACCAAGTGTAAACTTGGAAAATAAAATGTTTGAAAACACAATGTAGTATGCAAGATGACCTAGAAATGCAAGTAGAATGGAACATAAATCTATAAAACTAGAAATGTGCACCTAGGAAAATGGAGAAGACAAAAAGGAGATTTGGAATCCTAAAATATCCACTATTAAAGTCAACTAGGACTCATACACAAAGCTGGGTGAATCAGTCTAATTTCAGGTAAATTGTGTCGGAACAGGTTTCGAACAACTGGGTACTCAGATCTGCCAAAATCCCTAACAAAAAAGTACAGTGGGACTCATTCACCAAGAGTGGCGAATCTGTCCACTTCTGAATTTCTAGAAATTCAATGTTGGATCTTGTAGCTCTTAGTTTTATTTTTTGTTCTTGATTCCAATCTGGATCTAAAACTGCAAGATTCAACTTGTAGGTCTTCTCCAAGCTCCTCTAAGGCTTGTTCACAACTTTTTCAAGTTTGACTTGCTTCGACAACTTGATGAAAATTTTTCCAATCTTGCTCCTTCATAAATCTGCAACCTAGACCTACAAATCACATACAAAGAGAGGGAAAAATGGTTGTGGGGTTAGATATTAGGGGTTTGCCTTGCTCAAACCCCTTGTTTCTAATTAAAGCTTGAAATGAAAGAAAATATAAAGGAGAATGATGAATTAACAAAATGAGATGTTGCAACTCACAAAACCCTAGCAATAAAGTGTTGCAATTATGCTTGAAATGGCTGCAATGGATGTGGTTCTTGATTCTTGCTTGATGTTGATAGATCTTGAATGCAATGCTTTCTTGGATCATGAACTCTACATCACAATTGTGAGCACAATAACAAACATGAAGAATGTGATCTTTGACATGATAATTGATGCTTGAAGAATGCTCTTGAATACTTGATAATCTGCCCCAGAAAGCCTTGAATTCTCTTGTGAACTCAATTTGATATAAGGATGATTACTTGAATGGTTGGTAGTGTTAGGATCAAAACGAGATAAAGAACCTTGTATTTATACTCAATTAAGCAAGAATTCCCGAAATTACAACACTACAAGCTGAAATGGGATCTTGGAGAATAAAATACTACCAAAGATTTAAATTAAATTTGATTTTTGAGTTAAAGGGGACTCACTCGACACCTTGGGAGAATGTGGAACCTAAGGGGACTCATTTGCCGATAATGGAAAATGTGTCCCACCTTAGGAATTTGAGGTGGGTTTTCAGGATTTTGATGTTTTAAATGCCTTTTGTCAGGATTATCCTAAAAAATGCTCATAAATAAGGCTTGTGGATGCAAAAAGGGGCCAATTAAAGCATAAGAGAGCCCAATTATTAATGACAAGCCTAGAGGAATGTGAAAGTGTGTTAAAAAACTTTGCAACACAGAAAATAAGGAAAGGTTAAGATAAATTGTGATTGAAAGTATGTTGATTATGCTTATAAATCCTAGAAAGTGTGAAAGTGTGTTACAACACTTTAGAACACCTTTACAAGGCATCATTAAAATGCATTAGTTCACAAGGGACCAAGACCTAATGTGAATGTGTTATCCACATGACAACAATAAATCAGGTCCACACTAAACCAAAATCCACAAGGAGGAGCTAAAAAAGCATGAAAAAACCTAAGGACCCTTTTTTCAATGTTACATTTAGCCCCCACTTTAGTGAGAGGATGAACCTGATTCAAACTCACACTAAAGTAGACAAAAACGCATCAAGAGGGGTCCCAATGTACCAATGCTATCAAGATTGGACAACAATGATCAAGAGGGATGATCAAGACCCCAAGATCAAGATCTCATGGAAAACCAACATAAACACAAAGGAACACACATGAAAATGATGTAAAGAAAAGTGACAAGGCCAATCATACACTGCCAAAGATGAAAAAGAAATAGAAGAGAAAGCCAAAACAAGCTTTGACCATTTTTCCATCACAATGTGGATCAGATCTAGGCTATTCGTCCGATAAAAATGCATACTCACTCTGAGGTGACGAAACTCATGGTTGTCCACCAGGTGAGAAGTCCAAAAGGGTGAGAAACATACACTCATGGCTGGTATGTACTCTCACACACACACAAGTGGCTATGGGGAAATTCATACCTTGGATTGGGCTTCCTAGTCAACCATACCAAAGTTATACCTCTTGATAACTTTAATAAGGTGTCACACAAAATGACTTGATTTTCGAGCTTCATGAGACAAGCGAAATTTTGTATATTTGGAGCTCATGAAAAAATAGGATGTCTCCATAGGCATGCAATTTGTGTTATCCAAGGTGGCCATATAAAAAAAAATGCAACATAGGAAATTTTCAAAGGAGTCTTGCTTAGTTCATGCGAGGTCTTTAACTTAGGGAAGATTGTATCTAATGTCTCTAAAAAAGGACCAATAAAATAATAGAAAATTTGCAACTTAGGGGATGCAATGTGTTGCATCAAGCCACTAAGAGGAATGTAATATGCTAAGAGAGATCATGCTCATGAAGTAAATCACACCCAATGTCATCTATAAAGTAACAAACACATTGTATGAAGTAAGAAGGCTACACTAAGAACCACAAAAAGAAAAAAATACAAAAGAAATAATGTCAATGTATGCTCCCACTTTAAAGGAATTGCTAAACACTATGCTGTGAGAAATTAATTTAAAGTAGCAAATAATAAATGCAAACAAGAAGAAATAAATGAGATCCAACTTGGAAAGCCCTATGGGGTGATCCCACAATAGCGGTTTACAATTTTTGGCCAAACTGGACACTGCAATTATTATTTTTAACTAAATCTTCATATTCGGGAACCTATAGCGGCTAAACCGTGAGGAATTTGAAGATGATGCAAACTAGAGTCTCATCAAATTTTGTCTCTAGATTCTAAAAATATTTTTTCAAAATTTTTGGAATCAGATTGCACATTTTTTTCCATCTCCCACAAAAACTGGTTTTTTTCAGAAAACAACATTTTAAAAAAGTGACGCTCACTGTATACAACATAATTTTTTTTGTATGAAGGATAAAATTATAATTTTTTTGAATTTAGATTTGTAACTATGATATCTAGCACTTTCATTTGGTCTCATAGTTTTTTATTGAATAATTTTTCCTTAATCAAGTTTCAAAGTCAAACCGATTGCAATTCAGACATAGGCAGACTGTATACAACATAACTTTTTTTGTATGAAACAAAATTCTATTTTATTCTTTTAATGGATCATGGACATCAATACCCAGCCTCAACGTATTTTTTAAAATTTTATTTTGATAATCTGCTATTTTTCCACATGTGCAAAATAGAGAGCTTGATTTTCCGTGAAAAACCTATGTTTAATAAAACTAAAAAAACACATACATAATAAAACCAAAACATATTAAAATTTAATTCGTTGGATAGCTCGTTTTGAGGACTACCATCTTCTAGTTGGGTTTGTGAAGTATCCTTCATTTTCATCCTCAACCCGAGCTTCGAAGGGCATAAATATGCTAAAATTTAGTGGAAGAGGGGGAGAAGGGCAAAAAAGGGGGGGTTTGAGCGAACCCCCCTTGTTTTTGAATTTTCCATTTGTTTCTATGAAGAAACGTGACATCATAGGGTTCAAACGAACCCACCATGCAAAAGGGGGTTTGCTCAAACTAGGGGTTTGATCGAACCCCTCTTTTGGGTTCGTGCGAACCTCCTAGTTCGAACGAACCCTTAAAAACATGAAAATTTGAATATGTGAGCATTTTTACAAATTTCATTCCTCATCAAAATTGTACACCACTATTATGGGTTTACCCTATGCCAAGTCATATGTTTTCGAGTAAGGCTACATCATGTGAGAGAAAAATAAAAGAGAGGGGTTGCCCCAAAAAAGAAAACACCAAACACATAAGGGATCTATGGATTTGGAGTCTGTATGTTATATGTTACATGTTTTGTAAGGAGCTCAAAATTGTGATCATCCCCCAAATACACATAGAACTAGAAGAATGACATGAAGAGAGAGAAAACAAATATTATTTTTTTTTGGTTAACATGGAAGAGACATAGGGTGTCTCGACACCTTGCATCATCCTCAAAAGAAAAACACAAGAAAAATGGGATAAAGATGAAAGCGAAAGTGATGCACAACATAGAGAAGAATGAAGGTACAGATAGAGGAATGTCACAAAGAGAGAGAAAAAAGAACATCACGCGGGATCACATTATGCACATGCAATGACACAAAAGAAAATGAAAAAGAAATAATGAAAAAGACTAGTAAGGAAAATGTGAGTCAACCTATGAGAAATTCATCCACTTCCCAATCATGTTCATTATATATCGATGATGGGAAACTAGTGAGAGGGACAAGAGCAAGTGTCGAACTAGGAGAAGCACCAAGTTCAATACTGTTTATAGAAGATTTGTCATTTAAGCTCACATGGAAGAGGGAAACAATGTGTTCAATTCATTATGCACCTCTTCATCAATTTTGGCATCCTTGTCATCATCATCTAAGTTGATCACAATAGGAGGTCAAAGGATAATATCCATAGAAGATTTCAACTCTTGTTGTGGAGGATGCATTGAAATTTCTTGTTGCGACTGGGGAGGAAGATCATCACGCACTGCTTCAATAAAGTTTGGATCTTTATTTTCTTTTAATTCATCATGGAACTTGCAAGCAAGGGCATGACATCTAAGTCTATGCTCCCTAGCACCTCTATTTCATTTAGTTTTGGTTTCAAGTTGCAATAGAGCGGGTTGATCAACCATTGGTTTCTTTTCTTCCCCATGGCGAGGAACGAAAGGAACCACAAGAGGCTATTCAACCACTTTCTCTTTGAATTTGTAAACTTATTTTATTCTTGGAGGCATGGTGGGGTTGGTTTCATTGTTTCTTGGTCGCTTGTAGGAGGTAGGCAAGGTTTCAAGTTTGGGTTGGGGTATGTGCAGGATCATAATGGGCCAAAAAGTGGTGATATGATGGGTATGTGGCTGATGACTTTTTTTTTTACCTAAAATTGATGAAATGAAAAGGGTTTTTAAAGGATATTCTCATCTTTCCACCAATATAAATTATTCTTTACTTTGAATTTAATAAATAATTATTATTCATTTTCTATTTGAATTAGAACTAAAGTCTTTATTGATAGGCTGATTGAAAAACATCTATAGCTTTCAAACGGTATCACATTTTTTGAATTTGAAACATGCGTCACATTCTATGCATTGCATACTATAGGATTAAAAATAAATAAAAAATTCATGAAGTTTTGACCAAGTTAAGGTGGTAATACATACAAGTTTTTATCTCCCTCTCTCTCTCCCTCTCCCTCTCTCCCTCTCCCTCTCCCTCTCTCCCTCTCTCTCCTTGTCCCTGTCCCTATCCCTATCCCTCTCTATCTCTCTCTCCCTCTCCCACTCTCCCTCTCCCTCTCCCTTTGGTCTATGTGTACAAATCAGATATCCGATTTGTGAAACTTCATTGTATAGAGGTGAAATCTTACCATTGGAGAACATGTTTTACAAATCGGATATCGGATTTGTGGGCCATAGAAAAACCCCATGTGGGTCATTTTTGTGCATTCCAACGGACCCTACATTCTATTTGCAGCACTTTGTAGGCAACAAACGCGTGGTTGCAGATAGGAAGAGACAAAGATAAAAAAAATTGGAGCATCTTGTATTAAAATTTGTCATACATAATGATTTTTTAGCATTCTTGATTTGGTATAATGGGGAGCAGCAGTCGTCGAAAGCAAAAATGTAAGAGAAAGATAACAAAAGAAGAAATTGAAGGATATAGACAAAGAGATAGAGAAGGCCATAGGAAGAAAAGACAAGGTATGTTAAATATTAGTGAACCTAAGCCCTATGGTCTTTCAAGTGAAGAGGAAATTGAATATGTTCAAGGTGAAAATGTAGAACATGATATTGAAATTGGGAATGAAAATGTTCAAATTGATATTGAAAATTTTCAAGGTGAAAATGTTGGAATTGAAGATGTTGAACATGATATTGAAATTGGGAATGAAAATATTGAAATTGATAATGAAAATGTTGGAATTGAAGATGTTGAGCATGATATTGAAATTGGGAATGAAATTATTCAAATTGATATTGAAAATGTTCAAGGTGAAAATGTTGGAAATGAAGATGTTGAACATAATATTGAAGCAAGTGTAAAATATGTTTCACCAGATTACATGAGAAATGAAAAACCTTGTGTGGAAGAAAGACGTATTCCAAATTCAAAACCTTTAAGGACCCCTAAATGGTTAGTTGAAATTGATGATAACATTATAAACAATTTTGAAGGCAAGAGGTCAACACAAACTATTCGGTTGTGGGCTAGAATACTTTTCAACCAATATTTTGGCGATAAGACATTGACCGAGCAATGCCAAATTTTTGTACAATTGCTAAAGATGCAAAAGATGAGACCTTTGCTAGCCAAATTGAAGATTCGTCTGAACAAGAGGACCGAAAAAAACTTTATTATTGTCAAAAATATTTTTAATGCTCTCAAGTCTATTGGAAAAAATAACAAGGAAAAAGATAAGAGAGCTTCTCGAAGAATCATTACCACCACCCTAGTAAGCCATTAATTGAAAAAGGCTCGCTTTATGAGACAAACTTGTATTTATTTTGACTTAAATCATAAAAATTTGGATAGAGCACTTGCAAGAAGAGAAAGAATAGATGATCCTCTTCAAAATGATACATGGGCTTTTTTCAGAAGGTTTACACATGTCGATAAGAAGCTAATCAATAATGTAAAGCAGGCGAATCAACAATTTTGGCATGATAACTCTAGAGTATCACCCAATGTAAAGGATGTTTTAAAGTTAAGAATTGGTAATCGAGACCATACACCACATCCTAAACATTTCTTGCAATCAAGCCAAACAATGTTGTTCAACAAATTTATTCAAACACATCCAAATATGGAAATCTCGCAAAGAACTTTTGAAGGTTTGAAACCATTTTATTGTGTGCCTCTTAAGATTCATAATACTTGTTGTTGCAAATACCATGTGGAGTTTTCAATGTACCATGAACTATTATGCTATATCCGTTCTACTTTTCATACTAATGAAATGTTGCAGGAGTGTGGTGCAATGCATCTTCTGAAATCATCAAGGGACTTGCTAGATCGATTTTTATGTTCTAGGGATGATGGTTCCTTTTTCTATACAAATGATTGTTTAAATGCGAAGTGCTCACAATGTGGTGGCTTATCAAAGTTTGTTCAATATTTTCATGAGGGTTCTGAACATGAATTTGGAAAGAATATTGTTGAGAAAAAGAGATATGAGATAGTAAAATATACTTTGTAGAGTGGAGGTGAAGGTTTTAGATGTGAGTTGGTTACAAAAGAATGCAATGTTGCTGATTTTATTTCAGATTTTAAGTACAATCTTTTCTACAAATATGCAAGGCATAGTCATAGGTCTCAGTGGTTGGATCAACAACTCAGGATATGTAAGGACTCTTTTCCGATTGGCACTATTATATCAGTGACTAATTTTTCTGAAAACTACACATTGCAATCACAAAACGAGGTAGAATCTCAGTATTACAATTCCATTCAGATTTCTATTTTTGTCCACATAACGTTTAGACATGAACCTGATAGTACAGAGGAGGATCGAAAGATAATCAGAGAGTATCATTTTTATATGAGTGATGATAGATCTCACTCATCTGAGTATGTCCAACATTTTTTTGAGAATTTTTTTGAGTTCTTGCAGGAGCATGATATAGCACTGGGCCGACATCTCATTTGGTCAGATAACTGTACATGTCAATTCAAGAATGCTCGTATGTTTTATTGGTTGAGTAGAATGCATGTAATGAGGGGTGTACCTAATATTTGAAGTTTTTTTGAAGCTGGGCATGAGAAAGGGGAGCATGATGGAGTAGGTGCATGTGTAAAAAGAGCTCTAGTTAAGGAACAATTGAAGATTTCAAAAGAAAAATTCAGTGATGCACGTTTTATTGTTGATTGGTGTAGTTCAGCATTGTCACAAGGAGGGACACTTGATTCAACAATGCATAGATTCTTTTGGTTGGTTGAGGAGGGTACAATGGGAGGTAGATTGGATTGTCATACAATCAAAGATTTTTCAAAGATGCATTCATTTTGAAGCTCAGATGCAAGCACATGTACCATTTGGACATGACAGTTGGCTTGTTTTTGTTAGAGTTGTATTCAGTGCAAGTGGGATCAATGTGAGTCAAGTGAGTGGGTGGATACATGGGTTCCACAGTATCTAACTCCTTTATCTCAAACTATATCCATGACAAATTACATAATGAAAATTTCACTTGATTACGATTGGCTTTCAGATCTACTACATCCAGGACATGTTTTTGCAGTTGTTGCACCGCAGGGGAATGAAGAGAGATCAGAATATTGGTTGGCTTGATGTGTGTGGGTAAAGCACAAGCTAACACAATCGATGGAAGATGATGATGGGTTCATGTATCCTATAGGTTTAGTTGTGGTTGCAGGAACTTGGTTGCGAACATACATGATTAGAAAGAATGGCATACCTGCATTTGAAGACTATGAGAAACACAAAACCATTCTCATGTATTCACACCTTGTTATAGCAACAAATGTTAAGTTGT
Source organism: Sequoiadendron giganteum (assembly GCA_007115665.2). NCBI lineage: Eukaryota > Viridiplantae > Streptophyta > Pinopsida > Cupressales > Cupressaceae > Sequoiadendron > Sequoiadendron giganteum. Next base: position 244,457,541 of record CM021106.1, on the reverse strand, counting down.
TGAAGCATCATGCCAAAAAAAGACAAAGCAACTATGGACACTTAGTAATGCTGATCATGAAGCAATATTTGATACTCTTAAGCAAAGAGATGACCCTTTAGGCACACTTAAATAGCATATTCAAGAATGGAAAGTACAATGCTTATGCCTTTTTTTTGTTGTGACAATATAGATATATCATTTGATAATTTTTTTGATATTCTTGGCACGATTGATCATGAACATGCTGCAACAATAGACAACTCTAATCCTTTCAAAGAGGTATGTGACATATTACTTTAATATAGATTGGTTATTCAAAGCATCTTTTATAGTTTGCATTACCAATTCATCATCATTCAGGATGTTTAGATTAATATAGATTTGTTAGTCTAAGCATATTTTTTTTGTTACAATATAGATTTATCATTTGACAAATTTTGCAATATTCCTGGTATGATTGCTCATGGACCTGTTGCAACAATAGGCAACTTTGATCCTTTTAGAGAGGTATGTGACAAATTACAATAATATTGATTGGTTATTCTAAGCATATTTTCTACTGTATGTAGTCTAACTGCTACCTTGATGGTTTGTATAGGTGCTTGTCACTCGAAAACGACAACATACTACTCTTGTGGAAGACTATGCCTTGAATGCCTCAAATAGGAAAATTTTGTAAAACTTGAATTTTGAAATGTGAAACAATGTAAAAAGGTCATAATTGTGTATAGGCATAATCTATATCCAGTGATGTTTTTTGAAATACGATCCAAATGTTTACCATTGTATAAAGGGTATGTTTAAAATGCAAAAAGCTTTTTGTACTTAATCGAGCTACAACCAGAGGTTTTCTTCCTAGTTCTTTCCTATCGGTATGCTCATTTGAACTAGGTTTTGTAATATCTCCTATTTATATATAACAAATTATAGTGGCTTGCCACTTTTTCAAAAAACAAAAAAGTAAAAAGTTCATTGTGAATTTCATTCTCCATGTAATTGATTCAAGTTGATTGGGTAAGATTTTTTTGATGCAAGAGCTAGGACCTGCAAAATCTTGATCCAACCTTAAATATTTATGCCCCCACATTTTATTGACATTAGCACTTTGGACTCTTAAGGGAAAACGTCGTTCCAATTCAGCTCAGAGCGATTCGGCATATTTGGGTGCAAAAGAGAACCATACCTAGCGTAAACATACCCATCCAGACATGTTGGAACAGTCTGTTGGATCGTACGAGTTCGAGAATGAAAGTTGCACTACTTTGCAACTTTACACTACTTGCATCTGGTAACTTTTCCCTCAATTGAAAACTCATCACCACAAGAAAATGCCTTCGAGATAACAAAAACCAAGAGAAATTATTGTAGATGGTCTCAACACAATCCCATATCCTCAGATGAAGAGTCTGTAAGCATGACGATTTTCGAGAAATAGTTCGTCAAATTTTGCTGCCTTTTAGCACTTTGGACTCTTAAGGGAAAACGTTGCTCCAATGCAGCTAGGAGGGATTCGGCTCATTTGGGTGCAAGAGAGAAACATACCTAGCAAAAACGTACCCATCCAGACATGTTGGAATAGTCCATTGGGTTGTATGAGTTTGAGAATGAAAGTTGCACCACTTTGCAACTTTACACTTCTTGCATTTGACAACTTTTCCCTCAACTGAAAACTCATCACCACGGGAAAATGCCTTCAAGATAGGAAAAAATGAGAGAGGTTATTGTAGATGGTCTCAACACAATCCCATATCCTCAGACGAAGAGTCTGTAAGCATCACGGTTTTTGATAAATAGTCCGTCAAAGTTTTTTGTCTTTTAGCCCTTTGGACTCTTAAGGGAGAGCACCGCTCCAATGCAACTCAGAGCGATTCGGCGTATTTCAGTGCAAAAGAGAACCATACCTAATATAAATTTACCCATCTGGATGTTTTGGAATAGTCCATTGAATTGTACAAGTTTGAGAATGAAAGTTGCACCACTTTGCAACTTTACACTGCTTGCATTTGACAACTTTTTCCTTAACTGAAAAATCATCACCACAGGAAAACGCCTTCAAGATAGAAAAAAATGATAGAGGTTATTATAGATGATCTCAACATGATCTAATATCCTTAGACGAAGATTTTGTAAGCATCACGGTTTCTGAGAAATAGTCCGTCAAAGTTTTCTTCCTTTTAGCACTTTGGACTCTTAAGGGAAAATGTCGCTCCAATGTAGCTCAGAGGGTTTCAGCGTATTTGGGTGCAAGAGAGAACCATACCTAGCATAAATGTACCCATCCAGACATGTTGGAATAGTTCGTTGGGTCGTACGAGTTCAAGAATGAAAGTTGCACCACTTTGCAACTTTACATTGTGTGCGTTTGACAACTTTTCCCTTAACTAAAAACTCATCACCATGGGAAAAAAACTTTGAGATAGCAAAAATCGAGAGAGGTTATTATAGATGGTCTTAGCACAATCCCATATCCTCAGACAAAGAGTCTGTAAGAATCATGGTTTTCAAGAAATATCCATCAAAGTTTGCTGCCTTTTAGCACTTTGGACTCTTAAGGGAAAACACCACTCCAATACAGTTCGGAGCAATTCGATGTATTTGGGTGCAAACGAGAACCATAAATAGTGTAAAATTACCCATCTGGACGTGTTGGAACAATTCATTGGGTCGTATGAGTTCGAGAATGAAAGTTGCACCACTTTGCAACTTTACATTGCTTGCATTTGGCAACTTTTCCCTCAACTAAAAACTCATCACCACAAGAAAATGCCTTCAAGATAAAAAAAACTAAGAGAGGTTATTGTAGATAGTCTCAAAAATATCCCATATCCTCAGACGAAGATTTTGTAAGCATCACGGTTTCTAAGAAATAGACCATCAAAGTTTGTTGCCTTTTAACACTTTGGACTCTTAAGGGAGAACACTGCTCCAATGCAACTCGAAGCGATTCGGCATATTTCAGTGCAAAAGAGAACCATACCTAGCATAAACGTACCCATTCAGACATGTTGGAACAATGCATTGGGTTGTACGAGTTCGAGAATGAAAGTTGCACCACTTTGCAACTTTACACTATTTACATTTGGCAACTTTTCCCTCAACTAAAAACTCATCACCATGGTAAAACACCTTCAAGATAGAAAAAAATAGAGAGAGGTTATTGTAGATGGTCTCAACACAATCCCATATCCTCAGACGAAAATTTCATAAGCATCACGGTTTCTAAGAAATAGTCCGTCAAAGTTTGCTGCCTTAGAGCACTTTGGACTCTTAAGGGAAAACATCGCTCCAATGCAGCTCAGAGGGATTAAGCGTATTTGGGTGCAAGAGAGAACCATACCTAGCATAAATGTACCCATCCAGACATGTTGGAATAGTTCGTTGGGTCGTACGAGTTCAAGAATGAAAGTTGCACCACTTTGCAACTTTACACTACTTGCATTTGACAACTTTTTCCTGAACTGAAAACTCATCACCATGGGAAAACATCTCCGAGATAGAAAAAACTGAGAGAGGTTATTGTAGATGGTCTTAACACAATCTCATATCCTCAAAAAAAGAGTCTGTAAGCATCATGGTTTCCGAGAAATGGTCCCTCAAAGTTTTCTGCCTTTTAGGACTTTGGACTCTTAAGGGAAAACACCACTTCAAAGTAGCTCGGAGAGATTCGACATATTTGGGTGCAAAATAAGACCATACCTAGCATAAATGTACCCATCTAGATGTGTTGGAACAGTTCGTTAGGTTGTACGAGTTCGAGAATGAAAGCTGCACCACTTTGCAACTTTACACTACTTGCATTTGGCAACTTTTCCATCAACTAAAAACTCATCACCACGGGAAAACACCTTTGAGATAGCAAAATCTAAGAGAGGTTATTGTAGATGGTCTCAACACAATCCCATATCCTCAGACGAAGAGTCTGTAAGCATCACGGTTTCTAAGAAATAGTCCGTCAAAGTTTTTTGCCTTTTAGACTTTAGACTCTTAAGTGGTCGCTCCAATGCAGCTCAGCGGGATTCGATGTATTTGGGTGCAAGAGAGAACCATACCTAGCATAAACATACCCATCCAGATGTGTTGGAACAGTTCATTGAGTCGTACGAGTTCGAGAATGAAAGTTGCACGACTTTGCAACTTTACACTGCTTGCATTTGGCAACTTTTTGCTCAACTGAAAACTCATCACCATGGGAAAATGCCTTCGAGATAGAAAAAATAAAAAGAGGTTATTTTATATGGTCTCAACACAATCCCATATCCTTAGATGAATATTCTGTAAGCATCATGGTTTTTGAGAAATAGTCTCTCAAAGTTTGTTGTCTTTTAGGACTTTGGACTCTTAAAGGAAAACACCACTCCAATACAGCTCAGAGCGATTCAGTGTATTTGGGTGCAAATGAGAACCATACCTAGCATAAACCTACCCATCTAGATGTGTTGGAATAGTTCATTGGGTCGTACAAGTTCGAGAATGAAAGCTGCACCACTTTGCAACTTTACACTGCTTGCATTTGGCAACTTTTCCCTCAACTAAAAACTCATCACCACAGGAAAACGCCTTCGAGATAGAAAAAACCGAGAGAGTTTATTGTAGATGGTCTCAACACGATCCCATATCCTCAGCTGAGGAGTTTGTAAGCATCATGGTTTCCAATAAATAGTCCCTCAAAGTTTGTTGCATTTTAGCACTTTGGACTCTTAAGGAAAAACGTCACTCCAATGCAGCTCAGAGCGATTTGGCATATTTGGGTGCAAACGAAAACCATACCTACCATAAAAATACCCATCCGGATGTGTTGGAATAGTTCATTGGGTCATACAAGTTCGAGAATGAAAGTTGCACCACTTTGCAACTTTACACTGCTTGCATTTGGTAACTTTTCCCTCAACTAAAAACTCATCACCACGAGAAAACGCCTTCGAGATAGAAAAAATCGAGAGAGGTTATTGTAGATGGTCTCAACATGGTCCCATATCCTCAAATGAAGAGTTTGTAAGCATCACTTTTTCCAAAAAATAGTTCGTCAAAGTTTGTTTCCTTTTAGCACTTTGGACTCTTAAGGGAAAACATTGCTCCAATGCAGCTCGGAGCGATTCAGCATATTTGGGTGCAAGAGAGAACCACACCTAGCATAAAAGTACCCATCTAAACATGCTGGAACAGTCTGTTGGGTCGTACGAGTTTGAGAATGAAAGTTGCACCACTTTGCCACTTTACACTACTTGCATCTGACAACTTTTCCCTCAACTGAAAACTCATCACCACAGGAAAATGCCTTCGAGATAGAAAAAACCGAGAGAGGTTATTGTAGATGGTCTCAACACAATCCCATATGCTCAGACGAAGAGTCTATAAGCATCACAGTTTTTGAGAAATAATCCGTCAAATTTTTCTGCCTTTTAGCACTTTGGACTCTTGAGGGAAAATGCCGCTCCAATGCAGCTTGGAGCAATTCAGCGTATTTGGGTGCAAGAGAGAACCATACCTAGCATAAATGTACCCATCCAGACATGTTGGAACAGTCCGTTGGGTTGTATGAGTTTGAGAATGAAAGTTGCACCACTTTACAACTTTACACCTCTGTAGAGATTTAGGGATATCCTCTTCAGATCACTCTATTCTGAATAGGTTTGCGAAGCTACTAATGTTAAATCCAGGTTGACTGAATTTGAGCAAATCGTATCCCAGTAAACACAATAGAGGTCCCACTTCTTCTTGAATGTAGGAGCACCATCCGACCCTTTATCTCCATTCCTCTTGAAGCATCTTTTCTTTCCTCCTTTTCCTTCCTTCTTTGAGGATTGAGTGGAAAGAACATGAATTTCTTCATTTGTAGGGCTTCATCCAATACCTCTCACAACCAACCTTGAATCCTCTTGAATACAGTTAGCCCTTAACCGATCAAACTTGGGAAGTTTTGATCTCACGCTGATTCCTTGAATGAAACACATAAGATAATAAACACAACAAGAAATTTGCTTACAACTCAGGCCCAGTTCATGGCTGAATTTGATACAATGAATAATAACACCTCTCATAGATGCAAAGATACAATTGAATATGCTTCTCCTTGAAATCGGCCTGCTGCTGCAAGATGAAGCGTTGTTGCTCAAGTGCAAACTTTTGCTTGGATTGTAAATTATGCTGAATGAACTTGATTGAGGAAATGAACAAACATCACCTCATATTTATACAAAATAAGGTGACTCTTCAAGGAGGTCAGCTTCTCTTGAAAATAATAAATTATAAAATAATATGAAGGAAGGTCGGCCTCATCCATTTAAATAAAATGAGTATAAATTAAATAGCCATAGGCTATCATTTAATTTATTTCAACTTAATGTGATCCCTATCATGTATGAAAAATGTGGTAGCATAGACAAGGCAGTGGACTATTTGAAAAAAGCTTCAAAGAAATGTGGTCTCATAGAATTCAATGACAAACAAATGCAATTGACAACTGCTCATAGTTTATAGTTATGCAATGTGAAGTAATTGTATAACTGCTTAGGTTGACTTTGTTAGAACTATATTGTATTTAAAAAAAATCATCTATGAACATCTAGTTGTTAGTTATGCAATGTGAATTAATGATTTGAGTTTGAAAGATGTGTAATGCAATGTAATCAACGATATAAATATAAACTACATAATATAACCATTCAGTTTTAAGCTATTGTACATTGATATTTAACCATTGCTCAAGATAAAATTTTCAAAGAGTTTAATCATGCACATGAGGAACAAATTAAATTTTGATTGTCAACTTCTATATATCAAATTATCCAATAATCAAGTGTATGTCCATATACAAAAATGGCATCGATGCCAACTCAAACAAAGTTTTACAAAATGTGGCATATGCCATCTCAATATGTATTCAAAATTTACATGCCAAAATGTCTATCTCATCCTAAAATACTGGTGGATCATCAAAATGGAGCCTCTTTGAAGCACTCGTTGGCTCTGAAGGTAGCTGCACAAGAAAAATTCAAACCACAATTGAGATTAGTTATACTATATAATTTAAAATTGAATAATTAACATCAAAATCAATATACATTCAATTTTAATTGAACTCTAAAAATGAAATCTTGATTACCTGAAATATATGTCTCTTCAAAGGGTCAGGAGTCCTAGAATATACGAAATAAACTTTTGAAATGCCAATCTATATATGTGAACAAAAACATAAAATTGATCCAAGCTAGCATACGATTATTGGTAATAGGAACTTATTTACCAAACACAAAACAAAATAAGCACATACCTCTTTAGGTTGATCTTTTTCTTTATCTCCTTCAGCTGTTTTGACACCTCCTCCTTGAGGTGTTTCAACACCTACTCTTTGAGGTGTTCCAATAACTACTCCTTTAGGTGGTGTGTCCCTTGTCATCATATCTGTATAGCTCATAATTGCATGTACATTAAATTGACAAGTACATATGAAATTACCAATCTATGTTGACATATGTATAATCAATATAAGATCTTTAAAATATAAATTCAATCCAATTTGAGTTCAATTACCTTCCCCTTATCTAGATTTGTGCCTCCATAGTTTGAACGATGCTGCACCTCACTCACACTAGGTATTTCCTATAGGAGGAAAACTAGATAAACATATAAGTTATTATATAATTTCATTAATGACAATTCAAATGAAAAACAATTATATAATATAAAATGTAAACGAGTGAGTGCGAAAATATATATTGCGTATGTGTCCAAGCCAAATGAAATGGCCCTAAGGGTTCTATCAGTCACCAGTGTGAGATCCTCCTTAGACATCAACTGTTAAATAGACCATGTAAATAAATATTAGTACTTGATACTATCTCTTATTAATATTCATTTAAAAATAAATGCAAGTTATGAAATTACAACTTAAATCTTACCTATGTCACTATTCTAGCATCTCCCTCTCTAGTAGGAGAGGACTCTATAGGGTGCGCTCCACTCCCTTGTGAGTGATCTATAATGTCCACATCATGGAGGTCATAATCAGAAGTGTCCAAGGGATGCTCAACGGGTTGCACAAGAGGACCCAAGAATATCTGGTGACACATAGTGCAAGTATGTGGCACACAAATATGTGGACCTGAGGAGGAGGATGCAGTAGCACTTGAGCCTTCACCAACATCACCAAAATGTGGTTGAGCTACTATAGAATCATGCGAAACCAAATGACCACTCAAAGAGTGAATAGCCTGAATAGTCTGTGTGGATGCATCCTGGATAATCTCTGGATGATATATTGGAGGTGGTGGAGGAAGGGGAACAATTGGGTGCAGGACTACTCTAACTGCCCCTGGTCTATCCTGGGGCATACCTCCAGCGACGCCTTGGAAGGGTTTAATGTCAAAGTAATTGACATAATGCCCTAACACAAGCTCAACATATAATTTTTTAATAAAGTAAAATGGTATGTCGGAATTATTGTTCGGTGGTTTATCAAAAACCATACACCAATTATCCCAAAAGTTAGCTACAATGTCCCTATGCATGCACCATTTTATGGAAAGTTTTGTTTTATTAACATTCACTAGCAAACCGATGCGGGGGTCAATGATTAAAGAGGCTATTTGGGCTTTGGTTATTTGGAGATCTTTCACATCATTGTAAGACAATCCACATCGATAATATTCCCTCATGTCTTCTCGCCATGAATAAAAGAAATTATGTTGGGTGGAGAGGGTTTCTATATTTTTAATTATTTCCTTCAATGTGTTTGTCATATCTCTCAATCAAGGCATTGTTTGCATTTCACAAATTCCCCTCAATTGCCCCAATTTTTCACCAATTAAGTCTTGAATTGGTGGTTGTGGAGGTGGTGGAGCATTTGACATTTGTGGATTTTGATTCGCAGCCATAATACCTGATTAAAGTTAAAAACTAATTAAACTAATTGAAATTACACAATATATATGAAATTATTGTAAAAAAGCCCTAGTTTTTAATAAAAATCCAAAAAAAACCATACATTTTCACAAAAATCAATAACAAACTCTTATTTTTGATAAAAATACATAAACAACACTAATTTTTAATCAAGATCCATTTCAAAACATTAAGTTTTAATAAAGTATCAATGTAAACTCTAGTTTTTTTAAAAAATCAATAGAAAACTCTATTTTTGAATTTTTTTTAATAAAACCTACTTAAACCTAAGAGAATCTATTTGAAAAATTGATTACAAGATTGAAAAAACCAAATAAATACCTTTGAAATCGGATATCTAATCAAAGCGGATATCGGATTTGGGTTTTTCCTTTTGCGCCCGCGTCAAACTGTGAGAAATGAAGTTAAACAGTCGGCTTTTTTTTTTAGATACAGTTTCCAGAAATCAAATATCTAATTTGTGGAAACTAGGTTTGGTTTTTGGTTTGGGTAAATGTACTGACACCCAAACCTAGAAAAGTCAACTCGGCATTTTCGCGTTTTTGAGCTGATCCAAAACGTGATTTTTTCTCATTGCTACTTTTTGGCCCATCATGATCCTGCACATACCCATATGAAACAATTGGGAAAAGAGTACAAGGATGAAAAAGTGGAACGAGATGGAGAGGAAATGTTGGAAATTTTAAATCATGTAAAAATATGTTGGTGATTGAGGAACATAGAAGGGTGTAATAAGAAATCATGAGAGTGTTGAAAGTGGTACAATGCAACAAATAATTGATGAACATAATAGCATGAAGAAAGAATAATGTAAAAAATAAGAAGAGATGAGTTTAGATAAAGAGATTATGGAAATATTTAATTCCAAAATATTGATATAGATATTGTGCAAGATTGGTGGTGAGTGGAAATTGGGAAGAAAATTATTGGTGGAGGATGATATATTATGGTAGGTTAATTCCCACAAGAAAGAAAGATGAGAGAGGAGTTTTTTGGAGTTGGTTAGAAATTGATGGGCTAAATCTCACAAGAGAAGAGGAGGAAAAAAATATTGAGTGGAGGTGGATGGTTTGTGTTGGTTTTGTTTCCTCTAGATAAATTTAAAATCCAATTTGGGAAAGCTAAGGGAATCACTTTTAGAAGAGCTTAATTGGCATTTGTAGTTCAAATTTGGTGAAGAAAGGATGAAAACTGACTAACTTATGAGCATGCAGGATTTTGGTTTGCTACTAGCTTTTTTCAGAGTTTTGGTCTACTACTGGACTTGTGGAATATTGTTCTATAACCAAAATTGAAAATTTTGGGGCTACAAATAGACTTGTGGACTCTTTTTTTGTAACCAAACTTGTGAGTAAAGTCAAGTTAACCAGATTTTATTGAATGGACCAGTTCAAATGATTTTTTTGCATTTACAAGAATTTTCAATCCAATTAATTTTTTGGTAAACCTAAGTCAATCAAAAAATTCCACAATCTAATAGTTTTAGTTCTCTAAGGAAAGGAACTTTCACATAAAGGAAAATGATGACATAAGGGTGACATCACCTAAGTACAAAAAGTAGACTTTTACAAGTGAAATTAACTATTTAACAAATAAAATAGTCATGTTTGGATGGATGACAAAATTTTACAAGATGATGCATGTTGGATTTGATAGCGAACCCCATAGCTCCTAGAAATCGGTTGCAACCAAAATTCATATCATGTCCGAAAAGAAAAATTCATTGATATGCTCATGTAATCTTGAGAAAGAGGTAAAAAAGAAAAGAAAGTAATTGTGCAATGAATAATCTAAATTGTATCTGACTTAATGATTACAATGAATGAGAATCCTTATAAAAGAAAAAATAAAATCCTAGATGGGGATTTGATTAAATTGAGATATTTTTCATCATCTCATGCAATGATACTATTGAACACCCTGAATACTGAGAGCGGAGGGGGGTGAATCAATATTCTTTTAAACCATTCAAATATTTAAACATCCAATTCACTTAGCAAATTCAATTGGAGTAATGAAAGAAAGCATGAAATATTCAACAACATCACATAACACATGAACACCAAGGTTTTTATGTGGAAGACCCAAAATGGGAAAAACCACGGTGAGGATTATTTCACAATATATTATAACCAATTATAGTATATTTACAAAAGTGATCACTATAGGTGGACTCACTGCCCACTAAGAAAAATATAGAAGAGATATTGTGGCTCACAACCTTGTTTGAACTATTACAATTGAATCTATCATATGCATGAATTATAGTTTCGATGAAGCTCAATAAACTGACTTTACACACTTCATTTGATTTTAGTCTAACACTCTACTTTCCTCTGCATTCACATCACTCTAATATCCAACTCGAAATTCATAAGTTAAATTCACACTACTCTGATATTATTCACATCATTCACATCACTTGCATGTCTCTCATTCCTTACATTCATCAAATCACAAAAAAAATCTAGCATATATATCTTATTTAAATATAACATCAATTAGGTTAGCCTAATTAGTTGTAACATACAAAATATACAACATATAACTTGTCGGCTCAAATCCTTCCACACACACCTCACGCCAAGACTTAGTCCTTAAAACAGTTTGAAATAGGTCGGTATGGACTTATAATAGCTCCCACATAACTCTGTAATATTTAACGTTTGAATGTCTTTACATCTATTAGGTTGGCATCACGAAAGATGTAATACAAAAATTCTTCAATTGTATACGGGTATGTGCAAGATCATGATGGGCCAAAAAGTGGTGATATCTAAGTGATATGATGACCCATGTGGCTGACGACTTTTTTCTACCCAAAATTGATGAAACAAAAGGGGTTTTTAAAGGATATTCTCATATTTCCACCAATATAATTATGATTTACTTTGAATTTAATAAATTATTACTATTCATTTTCTATTTGAATTATGACTAAAATCCTAATTGATAGGCTGATTGAAAAACATCTATAAATTTCAAACGGTATCACATTTTTTGAATCTGAAACATGCATCACATTATATGCTTTTCTTACTATAGGATTAAAAAAATAAAATTGAATTTCATGAAGCTTTGACCAAGTTAAGGTGGTTAGACATACAAGTTTTTATAGTTTTTAAAATTTGTAATAAAAATCATAATTAATTATTTACCTGGAAAAAAATTACAAAAAAAATGCATCACATCGGGACATGAGTCCCCTACTTATATCTAAAACCTTATAAAAAATATTATCATCTTATTGTGGTTAGGGTGGTCAGATAGGCACTTACTTCTTATTTTTCCCTGAAATTTAAGTACTACTGCATTGAAGTTTCAAATTTTCACCAAAATATTTTTTATTTTTTAAAAATAAACCTAGTAGTTTAGAAACTAAATTCAATTTTCTATAGATTCCATTCTTAAATATTTTTGAAATAACATAGATAATTTATTCAAATTTTTACGTCAAGTTGCCTAACTTTGATTTTTTGAATTTTATTGCCACTTAAGGGCCTATTTTTTCCACGATGATCCTGCACATACCCATACCCATATTCAGACATGCGTACACCAAAAAATCATGCCAACTAGAATTCATACACAACTAACACCTGCCAACATCTCCTCAAATATACAAAGCCAAAATCTTATTTATGAAGAAGTACAAACTCTCCTATTCATATGCACTATACATAAAATGACTATAATTTTCTAGGTCAAACTTCTATTATTCATAACTTTCAAACCAAAGGTCAAAACTAGATGAAATTTTGGAATTAGATGCTTTTATCAACCAACAAAAACATATTATAACTAGGTATTTGCAAGATCATGATGGGCCAAAAAGTGGCGATATGTAAGCCATATGAAGGCCCATGTGGTTGATGATACCCAAAATTGATGAAACGCAAAGGGTTTTTAGAGGAGATTCTCAACTTTCCACCAATATAAATTATTCTTTACTTTGAATTTAATAAATAATTATTATTCATTTTCTATTAGAATCACGAATAAAGTCCTCATTGATAAGATGATTGAAAAAAATCTATAACTTTCAAATGATATCACATTTTTTGAATCTAAAACATGCGTCACATTCTATGCTTCACATACTATATGATTAAAAAAAAAAATTGTATTTCTTGAATTTCTGACCAAGTTAAGGTGGTTAGATAGACGAGTTTTTATATTTTTTAAAGGTTGTAATAAAAAAATCATAATTAATTATTTACTTAGAAAAAAATTATAAAAAAATATGCATCACATCGAGACATGAGTCCTCTACTTATATCTACAATCTTATAAAAAAATATTATCATTTTATTATGGTTAGGGTGGTCAGATAGACACCTACTTCTTATTTTTACCCTGAAATTTAAATACTACTGCATTGAAATTTCAAATTTTCACCAAATTGAATTTTTTTTTTTAAATAAAGGTCTAGTAGTTTAAAAACCACATTCAATTTTCTACAGATTCTATTTTTACATTTTTTTGAAATAATATAGATAACTTATTCAAATTTTTACATCAATTTGTCTAACTTTGATTTTCTGTCTTTTTATTCCCACTTAAGGGCCTATTTTTTCCATGATGATCCTGCACATACCCAAACATAGAGTGAAATATTAATTCATGGACCAGTGTGGACCAAAAAATTGGATTCTTTGTACCTAGAAATACTAGTAAAACATAACCATTTTTTCATTAAAATCAACTTTACTGGATCAAACCATCTTGCAAAATTATCTTCCAAAAACATTAAAAAGCATGTTAAAGGCAATCAAAAGTATTTGTACCAAAGTCTTCACATCAAGATGCTATGTTGACATCAATGAAAACATTGCAACACATAGTAATATACCTTTTGCCTATCCCTCATGCTCATGTTGCCAACAAAAACATCAATGAAAAACTTATTATTCTTCGAACAATATCCCCCTTTTTCATTGATAGAAACATGCCAAAATATCTCAAATACATTCTTCCCCTTTCACATCTAAACTGAAGAAAAATGGGGTGGAGACTCTCTCTAGGACTTCTAGAGTTTTAGACCTAAAAGGAAAGAGGTCCACCTTTTTTTTCTAAGGCACGGTTACCCCAAGAACAACCCTTGAGAGTTCAATGAAAAGGAGATTGAAATTTGACAAAGGGAATGTTCTAAGGAGATTGAATGATAAGAAATGATTGGTTCACCACCAAGTGTAAAATTGGAAAAGGAAATGTTTGAAAACATAATGTAGTATGTAAGATGACCTAGAAATGCAAGTAGAATGGAAGAGAAAGCTATAAAACTAGAAATGTGCACCTGGGAAAATGGAGAAGACAGAAAGGAGATTTGGAATCCTAAAAAATCCATTTTTAAATTCAACTAGGACTTATACGCCAAGATGGGTGAATCGGTCTAATTTCAAGTAAACTATGTCAGAACAGGTTTTGAACAAATGGGTACTCAGATCTGCAAAAATCTCTGACAAAAAAAGTACAGTGGGACTCATTCACCAAGAGTGGTGAATCTTTCCATTTCTGAATTTCTAGAAATTCAATGTTGGATCTTGTAGCTCTTAGTTTTCTTTTTTGTTCTTGATTCAAATCCGAATCTGAAACTACTTGAGATTCAACTTGTAGGTCTTCTCCAAGCTCCTCCAAGGCTTGTTCACAACTTTTTCAACTTTGACTTGCTTTGACAACTTGATGACAAATTTTCCAATCTTGCTCCTTGATAAATCTACAACCTAAACCTACAAAACACATACAAAAAGAGGGAAAATGGTTGTGGGGTTAGATAATAGGGGCTTGCCTTCATCAAACCCCTTGTTGGTAATTAAACGTTGAAATGAAATCAAATATAAAGGATAATGATTAATGAATAAAATGAGATGTTGCAACTCACCAAACCCTAGCAATAAAGTGTTGCAATTATGCTTGAAATGGCTGCAATGAATGTGGTTCTTGATTCTTTCTTGATGTTGATAGATCTTGAATGCAATGCTTGCTTGGATCATGAACTCTACATCACAATTGTGAGCACAATAACAAACATGAAGAATGTGATCTTTGACATGATAATTAATGCTTGAAGAATGCTCTTGAATACTTGATAATCTACCCTTGAAAGCCTTGAATTATCTTGTGAACTCAATTTGATATAAGGATGATTACCTGAATGGGTGGTCTAGTGTTAGGATTAAAATGAGAGAAATAACCTTGTATTTATACTCAATTAAGCACGAATTCTTGAAATTACAACACTACAAGCTGAAATTGGATCTTGGAGAATAAAATACCACCAAAGATTTAAATTAAATTTGATTTTTGAGTTAAAGGGAACTCATTTTCCCAAAATGCAAAATGTGTCCCACCTTAGGAATTTGAGGTGGGTTTTCAAGATTTTGATGTTTTAAATGCCTTTTGTCAAGATTATCCTCAAATGCACATAAATAAGGTTTGTGGATGCAAAAAGGGGCCAATTAAAGCATAAGAGAGCCCAATTATTAATGACAAGCCTAGAGGAATGTGAAAGTGTGTTATAAAACTTTACAACGCACCAAATAAGGAAAGGTTAAGATAAATTTTCATTGAAAGTATGTTTATTATTCTTATAAATCCTAGAAAGTGTGAAAGTGTGTTACAACACTTTACAACACCTTTACAAGGCATCATTAAAATAAATTATTTCACAAGGGACCAAGACCTAATGTGAATGTGTTATCCACGTTACAACAATAAATCAAGGCCACACTAAACCAAAATCCACAAGGAGGAGCTAAAAAAGCATGAAAAAACCTAAGGACCCTTTTTTCAATGGTACATTTAGCCCCCACTTTAGTGAGAGGATGAACCTACTTCAAACTCAAACTAAAGTAGACAAAAACACATCAAGAGGGGTTCCAATGTACCAATTCTAGAAAAATGGGACAACAACGATCAAGAGGGATGATCAAGACCCTAGGATCAAGATCTCATGGAAAACCAACATAAACACAAAGGAACACACATGAAAATTATGTAAAGAAAAGTGACAAGGCTAGTCATACACTACCAAAGATGAAAAATAAATAGAAGAGAAATCTGGAACAAGCTTTAACCATTTTTCCATCACAATATGGATCGGATCTAGGCTATTCGTCCGATAAAAATGCATACTCACTCTAACGTGACGAAACTGATGGTTGTTCGCTAGGTGAGAAGCCCAAAAGGGTGAGAAACATACACTCATGGTTGGTATGTACTCACACACACACGCAAGTGGCTATGGGGAAATTCATGCCTCGGATTGGGCTTCCCACTCAACCATACCAAAGTTATACCTCTTGATAACTTTAATAAGGCATCACACAAAATGACTTGATTTTCGAGCTTCATGAAACAAGCGAAATTTTGTATGCTTGGAGCCCATGAAAAAATAGGATGGCTCCATAGGCATGCAATCTGTGTTCTGCAAGGTGGCCATACAAAAACAAATGCAACATAGAAAATTTTCAAAGGAGTCTTGCTTAGTTCATGCGAGGTATTTAACTTAGGGAAGATTGTGTCTAATGTCTCCAAAAGATGACCAATAAAAGAAAAGAAAATTTGCAACTTAGGGGATGCAATGTGTCGCATCAAACCACTAAGATGAATGTAATATGCTAAGAGAGATCACACATGAAGGAAATCACATCCAATGTCATCCACAAAGAGGAAAACACATCATATGAAGTAAGAAGGCTACACTAAGAACCATTAAAAGGAAAAAAATACAAAAGAAATAATGTCAATGTATGCTCCCACTTTAAAGGAATCGCTAAACACTATGTTGTGAGAAATTACTTTAAAGTAGAAAATAAAAAATGCAAACAAGAAGAAATATATGAGAGCCAACTTGGAAATCCCTATGCCAAGTCATATGTTTTCGAGTAAGGATACATCATGCGAGAGAAAAATAAAAGAGAGGGGTTGCCCCAAAAAAGAAAAAAACCAAACACATAAGGGATCTATGGATTTGGGATCAGTATGTTCTATGCTACATGTTTTGTAAGGAGCTCGAAATTGTGATCATCCCCCAAATACACAAAGAACTAGAAGAATGACATAAGAGAGCGAAAACAAATATTTTCTTTTGGGTTAACATGGAAGAGACATGTATAGGGTGTCTCGACACCTTGCATCATCCCCAAAAGAAAAACACAAGAAAAAGGGGGTACAAATGAAAGAAAAAGTGATGCACAACATAAAGAAGAATGAAGGTACAGATAGAGGAATGCCACAAAGAGAGAGAAAATAGAACATCACACAGGATCACATTATGCACATTCAATCACACAAAAGAAAGTGAAAAAGAAATAATGCAAAAGACTAGTAAGGAAAATGTGATTCAACCTATGATAAATTCATCCACTTCCCAATCATGTTCATTATATATCGACAATGGGAAACTAGCTAGAGGGACAAGAGAAAGTGTCG
>CM021106.1:244317937-244438066 GCA_007115665.2 Sequoiadendron giganteum | reverse complement strand
AAAGAAATCTTTTCTTAATATGAATGTCATCACACAAAACTCTCCTAGGACATGTCTTAGTAATGATTGGAGTCCATTATATTTTACGCCCTCCTTTAAGGGAGAGTACAAAATCTCACAATCTAAAGAGTTGTGTGTGTATGACACCTTTAAGCAAGAGATATCTTTATCACAAAATAAAGGGACATCTTCTACTATGAACCAAGAGAGTATATTTCCAAGACTTATCCAAGATTGTTTGATATCTCTCCCTCCAAGAAAATTAAACAAATTTTACAAGAGTTTATTTTGTGCATATCGTAGAGTTCATGGTCATTCAACTAATGAATGTAAGGCTTTAAATAATAAAATTCAACATCTTAAGGATTGTGGTCCTCTTCCTTGTGTTGATGCACCTATTTCCTCTAATTCATATTGAATTTCATCATAGCATGCTACTCATCACTATGTGGAATTATTAGCTTTATGTGTCTAGCTCATTTCCATTCATGGTGGTTGTATTTGTCTCCATGATTGGGAGACAAGGATATCTAGTTTTTTGAGGTGTGCATTCTTTTCAAGGATCACCTCTTCCTCTCTTTCTACTTAAAATAGCGGCATAGCAAGTATGTTGAAATTTTAAGTGGGGAGAATATGGTCCTCTGTTCATTGTCTACATGTTCCCTTCTTAGTGATGATATTATATACCTCCTAGGAAGTGTGAATTATTTTATTCAAAGTGTGCTCTTCTCAATTCATGTGATGTGTCTTCTCCTTGGTGACAATGGGTTTGATTTCCTTCAAGAGCATGACCTTTCTAAGCATATGATATTCCTCTTAGTGGTAATGTTATGGATTTCATTCCATAGGTTGCAAATCATTTATCCTAGACTTTTCCTCACTTGGATACATCAAACATGATGTTCCCTAAGAGGAGACCTTACTTGAACTAAGAAAAACCCTTTTGAACATCTTTTATCCAATTTTTAATTTTTTTCATAGGTGTTTAGCACAATGTAGCTTGCTAACCTTATGAGGCTTGAAGTTACAACCCTTTTTCATGGCCACCAAGCACAACACACCTTGTTTGCTAGTGGAGCCATGTTTTTTCATAAGTGTTTAGCATAACACATCTTGCTAAGAATTATGAAGCTTAGAGTTCTTATCAAGTGTGGTTCCTTATTAAAGTTATTGGAGGTATAACTTTTTTATGGTATGGGAGCCTAATAAGATTATCTCATTTTCCACCCTTGCGGGCTCATCTAGTGGAAAAAGGATTTCACTAGCCTGTGTGAGCGTGCATTATTGTTTACATAGTGGACAATGGATTTCACTAGCTCGTGCGAGTGTGCATTGTTTTTTACATAGTGGACAATGAGTTCCACTAATAAATTTTTTTGGACAAACAACTGAGGCATGATCCACATTATGTTGGATAGTCAAGGCTTGATCCACCCCTTTTTATTTTCCCTTTTCTCTTTCTTTTAGTCTTTGACATGGTATGATTGTGTATGTTGTCTTTTTTCTACATATCATACATCTTGTGTGTGCCCCTTTGTGCTTATGTTGGTTTGAAATAAGATCTTAGATCTAGGGGGCTTGATCACCTCCTTGATATTTATCATCATATCCCATCAACATTGGTGCACTTGGACCGCTCTTAGCATGTATTTGTCTACTTTAGTATGAGCTTTGTGGAAGGTCATCCTGTCACTAAAGTGGGGGCTAAATTTAATGTAGAAAAATGTATCCCTTTACATTTTCTCACTTGCTTGGGCCCTCATAATCAAAATGGACTTAATAATGCCTTAATTTAGTGTTGAAAAATGTACCCCTTTACATTTTCACACTTATTTAGGCCCTCTTATTTAATTGGACTTAATTATGCCTTAATAAGCCCTTTAATTCATTTTTAAGCCTATTTAATTACATTTTCTGAAGGGGAAACCTAAAAATAATTAATGCCAATACATAACACTTCACATGGAGAAATGTGTGTTCCAGAAATTGGGGCCTAGGACCCATTTTCCTATGGGCGAATGGGTCCTCCCTAAGACCTTGAACCAATTTTTAAATCATGTTTTTGTGGTATTTTTATCATCCCAAGTTCAAATTTCAAATTTCGGCTTGTAATGTTTTAATTTCGAGAAATTAAAGATAAATTCATTATAGTTTAGTGTAACATGGAGTAAAATTCACTATTTTCTTTATACAAGAGTGTCTAAGGTGATTTAGATTGCCTTGGAGAATACTTGAAACATGGGCATAGGTTTTCAAATAAAATATAAAATTAAGTTTGATAAAATTTATAGTTTATAAGGAGGTGATTTCATCATCAAACATGATAATTTTGACATAATTATGATAAAAAATTTATGCTTTAAGTTAGAAGCTTGGTGTTTTCATCATCATATAAACAAATCATAAAATATAAATGGTAATTTCATTTTGAATTGATTTTGTTTGATGCTTGTTTTTTCTTTAGTTTTAGTACCATGTGGAGGATAAAGGGGTGTCATATCATGTTTAAATAGAAAGTTTGAATCATTCACTCTCATTGTTTCTTTCATTATTTCATTTGTTTAATAACTATTTAAGTTTAAGAAAATGGGTTTTTGAGTTGTAGAGGCACATTGTAGATGTGATAAGTTAACTGTAACTATGAAATGACTCCAAAATTCTTCATAGGTATTGTTACACATTTATAATTGATTATTATAGTAGAATGAGGAGTATTCAATCTCAATCTTACTTGATTGTTCACTCAAAAATCATTTCTCTAGTTTATATTATCTACTAAAGTTGTTAGTATTCTCATTACATGCTTCTATCTCTACTTTAGGCTTCCTTTCTTATTTGCATGATAAAAACATATATTGTTGTAATCGTGTATATTTTAAGTAAATAAATAATATATTCAAATTTACATTAGAATAGTTGATGATACAAATGTGTGTAGAAGAGTATCTCCAAGGTTTTACTAATCAAAGCGTTGTATGGTATTTAGCTTTAATGGACCAAACCTCATTATTTAATTGGTTTATGCTCTTTTATATTTGTAAAAAAACGATGACTTGCATGATTAATACATGCAAAAATATTAAATACATTAATTATATTTCAATACAAAAATAGTATACTTTGAGCATCTCACATGGTGAAAGTACATGCACTTTTGATACTTTGAGTTTCCCTTATGGTGAATGTACATGTGTTTTTTAATAAATCTTTGTTGAACATAATGTTAAGATGAATAAAAAACCAATCTTTTTATAAAATTTTATAAAGAATATTTCATACATTTAAATTAACAATAAAGCAATTATTATTTATTTATTTTTAATTTTAATTAAATTTAGTGGAAATGATTTAATTGTTGTGATATTTTTTGTTGATTTAATGCCCAATATTTTTAGTAATATAGTACTAATAGTAGTGACTTTAAAGTTGTTAGTGTTGATCATGAGTACTCATAATTGAATTAAATGTATTCTTTTGATCTATAAAGAAACAAATCGTGTGATGTCACATCATTGCACCACTAAAACATGACTTAGGGTAAGGTCCCATGGAGGGGGCTTCCTAAAAATCCGGGGCATAATCTGCTTTAATTTTTAGCAGAATATTTTGAAGCAAGTGGTCCCATGAATTTGGTTGTGCAGTTTAGCTAGTGGTGGAATGGTAATAGCTGGTGGTGGAATGGAGTGTTGTAAATAAAAAATTAATAAATAATCAACATTTGCCCCCAAATTTGTGACAATTGACAGAAAAGTATTTTTAAGCAGGTGGAGCAATTTCTAGCCCCACCCTTTTTCCACCAGCTAAAATTTCCTCCACCTGCTAAAAAAGATTCCAAATAATCTTGTAGCGGAATTTTTTTTTCCCATGAGACCACCTGCTTTCGTGAAATCCGGAGCCCAAGCCCCCTCATGGGACCATGCCGTTAGTGCATCATTACCAGTACAACTTTTTTTGGGGCCCTTTTGGACACCTCAACAAAAAACATGTTGATGTGGCATCATATTTGATGATGTGATCCTAAAACCTTAATTATAAGCAAAATACTTGCCAAATAAGCTACTATAAAACATTGAAAGTGATTTTGACGTTAAATTAAAATGCTCAACTATTAAATCCTCTCACATATGCAATCACTAATTAATAAAACTATATCACATAACTAAACATTTTTCTTTTGTCTTATTTTTTAATACTTCTCTCTAAATTTTACTTCCCAAAATGTACACAAATGAAGGAAAAAAGAGAGTAATACATATTTATATTAAAACAAAAACAAAATCAATTTAATATGGAGCACGCATGTCGTGAGAAGTCCACGTTCTCAGACGTTGGTGACCTTTAGTCCTTATTTGAGCGCCCGCATTGTTTAACTTAAAATTCTCCACGGAGTTCGCGCACTGCAAGAAAGTAAAATAGATGACGTATGGATGACGCGATCTCACATATTGCGAACAGCCAGAGTACAGAGATCCAAGAGTAAAATCCACGCCATTCTTGTGAGCCGTATTACCTAGGGAATAAAGCAACGTCGGAAATTATGGTAGCCGCATTATTTTTCGGCTGTATGTGACAGGTCTTTCTTTAATCTCTTACATATTTTAAATAGAGTCAATTTCAAGACAATGTATACATCTGCACAAGAGCTTGTATATCATGAATTTTGTGCATGAATTTCACGTTATGTAATGGGGACGCTTCTTGCGTGGTGGGTTTGAGGTAAGATTAAGATCTGGATCTAAGTTTCATCTGCCATTGTCTTTGTTAAGTCTTCCGTTAGTCTGTTTTTTTTGTTTTGGGTTATAGAGGGAATCAGTAACTACCATACATAGTTTTTATCATGGAATGCAAGGGACCAGAGCGCAAGTTACCAAGTTGTGCAGAGCATGAGAGAAAGCAATATGAGGGACAAAAGTGCAGGAAACGTCCAGCACAAGATGATAATGAAGATGAAGTTCAAGAGTTTTTCGCTCTCATAGACAGAATTCATGCAATGAAAAAGCTTTACAAACAGAAGCCAATGAATCGCCCTTCTGCAGGAGAAATACCCACATCTCAGAATACTCATGTTATCATAAGTAAATCTCCATGGAAGCCCACTTTCGTGTGGGGGGATTTTTCTGGCTTGGCTAGGAAAGGTAGTACTGATTGTTCAAAAAGCAGTGCAATAACTTCGGTGGTGTCTGAAAGAGCTTGTATTGGAAGTGATCAAAATATGGGTGTTGGGAGTTTTGATCTCAATGTTGAGGCCACGCCAGAAGAGTAGATTTCTGCTGCAGCATTGCGATTTTCTGCCTTCTTTCTAAATATGATGTATTATTTACTGTTCTTAATGGCAATGATCATGATTCATGATGGCTACTTCAGTCTATTAAAAGAAATGTTCGATCTGCCTTGTGGACTAAAAATGGTAAGCGGTCTGCCCAATAAAATTCTGACTACTTTTGTAACTCCACATATTCATAGATCTATTTGACGTAAATTTTAGACTGCTATTGTTTTATGGATGAGTATATAAGATTTGCCTAAGTTATTTAAAAAATATAAATTAGTTTATCAATAATATATCATTATTAGTAATTATTTTAGGTCATATCGTCAATCTTTAATTGTCATCATTGATTTAAAATATAATTTAACAATCCTCATATTTCATGATGTTAAATGTACCATGATTTGTAATGCTCATGGAGCTCAAAATTACTTTTGGATTGTTGATCTCAATGGAGATCAATGGTCTAAAAGTAATTTCGGAACCCATAAGCATTACAATTTGTGGATACATTTTACCTTGCAAAATACAACAAGAGCCATTAAATTATATTTTAAATCAATGGTAGCAACTAAATATTATAGATACTAGACTCCTTAAACCCATCAATGATTTCCACCAACAGGTCCCTACTTTTTCATAAGAATTATATTTTATTAAATTGGAAGGATTCACCTTGGTAATTAATAGTTTTTATTATTATTTACCAAGATTCACCAATATTTCTACAAAAATTTATTGATGTAAAAAAATTGTCAATAAAATTAATATTTTTTCAAAAAAAGAAAGATTTTCCAACGTAAATTAATATATTTTTCCAAGAAAATGAAAGATTCGCTGAGATTTTATATCTTTTTTTAGGTGGTCTCTTAAAATTATCCCTAATAAAGGGAGAGGGAGAGGGAGAGAAAGATAAAGAGAGGGAGAGATAGAGAGGGAGGGGGAGATAGAGAGGGAGAGGGAGGGGGAGATAGAGAGGGAGAGAGATAAAGAGCGAAAGGGTGAGAGATGGAGAGATAAAGAGTGAGAGGGAGAGAAACATAAAGAAATGGTGAGAGAGATATATAAAGAGATAGAGAGGGAGAGGGAGGGGGAGATAGAGAGGGAGAGGGAGGGGGAGGGTGAGAGGGAGAGGGAGAGAAACATAAATAAATGGTGAGATAGATATATAAAGAGATAGAAGGAGAGGGAGAAGGAGAGGGAGAGGGAGAGGGAGAGAGAGGGGATGAATAGATAAAATAGTAATTCAATCTTGATGCTGCATTACTCCTTTCATTTCAGATTTGGTACTTGCCATTTTTCCTTTCATTTTAGACAACATATTTCGTATGTACCATCTTCCATATGGTGCACTTTTTCATCTAGAACATCAAATTTGAAGTCCACTCTAATTTAAACTCTCAATCTATATCCTTTTTGTTAGGATTTTTTGTGGTGTGTAACAATTATTGAGCCTATTTTTAGTTTGTAGCCCAATCATAATTCCACCAAATTATTTTTGACATTAGCTTATTATAGGATCTTAGGAATGGAGTGTATGGATGCATTGATGTGAAATTGGAAATTTTAGTGAGATTAAGTGGCTAGGAATCGAGGAAACAAGAAAATACATTAGGGTTAATAATATGATGAGAGTAAGTAATTCCAAGAGAAAGAAACATTTGGATCTAGTGGAGAGGATAAGGAATGCAATGCAAAAGAAACCTTGTCATGTAGTCACGGAGAGAGGTATTTTTGTTGATTATTGGAAATATAGGAGAAAATGCAAGATGAAGGGGGTAAAATGGAATAGTGGTTAAGAAATGAAATAAAAGATGATTGGTGAGATGAGAGAAATTTTTGGTAGAAGTGAGAGGTAAGGCACATTTCAGGAAAGTGAGAATATGAGAATGAGTTGAAAATAATTTTTGAAAAAATTAGGGGATCAAATTGTTGGAATTGTGTGCCTCAATCCCACTGGCCTAAACCTCTGAGAGAGAAATTTTGGTGTGACCGCTGAGATTTCTGGATAATCTGCATAGTGATCCTGAACTGTCAATGAGATCGGTGTGACTTAGCTCAATCTGAGTTCTCCTTGTGAAGTTTTTTTTTTAACATATCGGTGAGACCTTTGGTGAGTCCTGTCGATGAAGGTTGTCGGTGTGACCAAAACTATCAGCATGAGTTTTCTAACTCTCATCGATGATAGAAGTCCGACCGAAAATTTATATCGATGTAAGTCTAGCCAATGATACTTTGTCAAACTGACATGGAGGTTCAGAAAGAGTCTTAACAATAGAGTGTATCTAGTCAAGATCGGTGTAATGAATGTAAACTCTTGTCGATGAATAAATCATCAAGGTAACATTGGTCTTCGGTTAGATCTAAAAATTTTGAACCGACAGTAGGAATTCGACCGATGGTAGTACCGTTAGGGTGACTTTGGTCGATGATTTGTACTGGGGTGACTCTGGTCTTCGATGGGATTTGTGGTTGTTGAACCGGTAGTGTTGGTCTACCCGACGAGTTATGCTCAGTGTGACTCTTGTTGATGAGGTGTTCTGAACTATAGCTGGGCTTAAGGTCCTCGGGGTGACATCAGACTTCGATGAGACTTTTTGATCCTTGTCCGATGGTGTTTTTCTAGCAAAAGGATCTATTCTATTGAACTTCAGTGTGACTCTTGGTGATGCATGGTCTTGATGTTCTTTTGGGACATCAGAGAGACCTTGGCTATTGAGGTGACATCTTAGATGTTCATCGATAGTGTTGGTCACGTTGATAGACCTTTTCATGTTGTTCATCATAGTGACTCAAGATGACAAGATGGTTTGAAAGGTGTTTGAGCTTAATGACATCGGGGTGACTTAAGGTTTCGATGTGACACTATGAACTCTTGTCGATGGACATTATCTTGTCGATAGGCCTATTCGAGACTTCAACACATTGAACGAACAATGAGGAGACCTTGGTGTTCGATGTCACTTTCCAAGTTGTGGTTGATGGTCTTTTGTCTGGACGATGAACATGAAAGAAGACCATGGTTGGAAGAACGTTGACTTGGTTGACCACCGATGTGTTTGATGTTCATTAGAGGATAAAAAATGAGTTGGAGAAGTCTATTTGGTGACCTGGTCATGTTGACAGTTGGTCTAACAGAAGGAAAATGAACTAATCTACAGAGGAAGTTGAACTGTTTGCTGATAGTTGAGAATGAATGGTATAAATATTGAATGTTTTGCAATAAGAATTATAAGGGAAGATCTAAGCAAGGTTATGCTGTCGAAATCTCTCCTGATAAAATGCCTGGATCGATCTTTCGTTGTTAATATACACTGTATATTATGTGAGAGTATTGTAACAGTGTGAAGGTTGTAATGGACTGAGAGGTTGATTAGATAAATGTAAAAAAGGAGAGAGGGAAACTCTTGTAACAGGGTTGCTACCAATTTGTCTCTAGATGAAACAAGATGCAACTCCTGTAAAGGTTGTAAGCCTGGATTGTATTTGTAACTGTGATCTGTTGTTGAATAATATAATGGCCAATTCTTTAGAGTGTGGGGGTTTTCCCCACATAAATTTGTGCGTTCTAATCTTCTATTCCATCTTTCATGTTTATTGGTTCTGTTTGTTGAATTTGTTTATGCAAGTTGTTGAAACTGAATTTGCATGAGCTTCTCTCAGAAGGTTTAATGTGGGAAATGAACCATGTTTGATTCTGCTTTGTGAAATAGCTGTACATTTTTTTGAGGAAATCTAATTGAAATTAAAGTTACCGAAGGCACTACAGATCTTGGATGCTTTTCTAAGAATACTAAAATTTCCCTACAAGTGATATCAGATCCTTCTTTTGGTTGTTGGTTCTGGGTATTTCTCCTGTTAAAATTTCTTATTCTATCAGGCTTGAATAAATCTAGAGGAATGTCTGGTATATCGATTCTTTGGTGAGTGGAAGTCTTGTGGTATTCAGAGACAACATGAAGCATGAAGGGTGGTGAAGATGGAAAAAAAGGAGTTGGTCATGTTGAATTGTTTTGATTTATGTCTCCTAGTTGGCAACAGTATAACCTTGATGTATGA
This sequence comes from Sequoiadendron giganteum, assembly GCA_007115665.2. Taxonomy (NCBI): domain Eukaryota; kingdom Viridiplantae; phylum Streptophyta; class Pinopsida; order Cupressales; family Cupressaceae; genus Sequoiadendron; species Sequoiadendron giganteum. Next base: position 244,428,738 of record CM021106.1, on the reverse strand, counting down.
GGTGGAATTTTTTGATTCATGGCTTTGTAGCAGTAATGCTCTAGTATTGGTTGGATGTGTAAGAGGCTCCTTGATGATATGGAAATGCATGTGTTGTTGTTCAGTCATGGAAGAGAGTGCTTATGCCAGGTGGCATTTCCTAGTGTTGGAAGGAATTGTTTCCTATTAACCTCGAATGCATGAAGGCTATAAAGTTAATCATTAGATGATTTGAAAGCTTCTAAAATAGCCTATCTCTTTCTCATATGCATGTGCATGTGCATATTGGCATTTTTGGAGTTGGCTCAAAATAGGCCTGGGATTGTTGAACTGTTGTTTCCTTTTTAAGGATGTATTGTATTTGCATGTCTTTATGGTTTTGCAGGTTTTACATGGTCAAGAAAACCTATTGTTTTGTGGATCTGCTGAAGATATATTTTCTAGATCCCTACTTCCTTGGGGTGCTATTGGATGAGATAGGTGCAACTATACTTGCATGCTTTGTGCATGGTGAGAGAAGGTGTAATTCTTTCTCTGCATTGAAATTTTTTGTATGTGACTAGTCACTCATTGTTTCTATGGTAATGCTTGATGGATTCCTAGTCTATGGTGCTTGGTGTGGACATTTTTTGGAAAATCGAATGTGTACTTGGTTTGGTGTTTGAGTCAAAGTGTCTACATGTTTTTTCTCTTGTGAGACCTCATATTTGCAAGTCATTGATGTGGTAGCGAGTCTTCATGTTTCATTAATTGGATTTATGAGTTGTGGAATGTTGTGGGTTTTCTTTACCTACTTGATTGTTAAGAGAACTCGGATGTGGACTATCTATATCCACATGATTTGATTTAGTGTTCATGCAAACTTGTAAGTTGGCATTGTTTGTGGTCACTTGTGCATTGGTGTGGCTATTTTGAGGTAAGAGGATGGATGATAAGTGAGTTCCTGGATAGTCGGTTATGGAGTCCTATAGCATGGTGAATCTCCTTACTTATTAGATCTTGGTTTCACTTTGGATAATTAGCAGTACAACTATATGTTTGTGGACCTGGAAGTTATTTTTTTAGTTTTGGAGATGGTTGGTCATGATGCTTGGAAAGCTCGATATCACTGTTCAGTGGGAGCTAAAGTGCAGTGACTGTTAATATGTCTTCTTTAGTTTACAGATGTTTCTAGGAGGAACTCTTTGATCCTGTTGTTGCAGAAGGGTTCTTTCGCATTGGCAGGGCCACTATTTGAAGATGGTTAGAATTTTCAAACCATGGAGGACTTGTGTGTTCTTTGGGTTGAGGTGTTGTTGGTGCTTGATAGGTGATGTTGGTTCAAAGCATTTTTTTTATGTCATGGTATACTCTTGCTTATGCATTGGAGTTTTTGACATTGTGCATTGCTCTTGAGACATTGGTTTCTAAACTTGGAGCCTGGTATCTCCTAAGAGGGGATGGAAATATCATGATGTCATGTTAAGTTCCTAATACTGCAGTTGGAGCTTTGACATTGATCTTGGTAAATTATTCGTGTATTGGGTGCTTTCATCATTTTCCTGATACTTCATGATATTGTTGTGTTGCACTTGGAGTTTGGCATGAGGTAATTGTTTGCAGGTGCTCATGGATACATGGAGAATAAGAATGTCCGAGGAGCCTACACCTTGGTTGAACGTGAGTTCAATAGAGACCTATGCGGATCTATTGTTTTTGGATGAGTCATAGTGACTTGGATATCCTGGAGGAACTGTTTCATTCCCACTCTTGGTCTTCTTGGTAGTTTATAACTTGAGAGGTAGTGCCCATTGTTTCTCTCAGGTGTGTTATGTATTTCTTTCATTAGTGGATCTTGAGCTATGGTTAGATGGTTTTGGAGGATTCACTGTGAGAGATGGACAACTTGGTTATCTCCTTGGTATAAATTTTCCATTTATGATGTCATAGGGGATTGTAGTGGGTTGATTTCCTGAAATAGGAAATAGAGTAGTTTGATCTTCTTTGAGAAGCTTACATTCATGTGGTTTAATCGATTGGATGTTTTAAAGGATTTTATGTCGGAGATGTAAAGAAGATACTACTTGGTGCAACTGATACTTGGAGGTGTTTTGTATAAGGACATGCTACATGTTATGATTTGAAGATTCTCTTTGGTCTTACCAATCTTCTTGAATGTGTGGTTTATTAGTTGGATAGAAGCAAACAGTCTGATTGATGTTCTAGCTGAAGTTTTTATCTTATTTTTTGGAGTGATGGTAGTTTCTTATTGTTGATATCACTGGGATATTTTTCTTGTGTTCATTGTACTAGTGCATATTGACCTTGGCTTGTACCTTTCTTCCATAGGTGGCATGTTGGACAATGAAAGGGACTATTGCTTGAACTGTTGCCTGAATGGTGGGCATCTTAGATGTTGTTGCAGAAGTCTTGATGGAGCATGAGAGCATGTTTGAGATCTATGTGGTTTCATGGAAGGTTGTGATTGGTTGCAATGTTGGAAAGTTAGTTGTAGTTGGATACTTGATTTTGTTGGAGATTATCTGGTAGACTGCTATCTGTGGAAACTTGTTGATTGGGTATCATGAATGCTGATGAACAAACACTTGAACAAAGAAGGGTCTAAACTAGTGGTTCCAGTGTGATCTCAATAGTTCCTGAGTGCTCTAGAGGTGTAAATGTGATCTTCATCAAGTGGGAGATTGTTGGAATTATGTGCTTCAATCCCATTGGCCTAAACCTTTGAGAGAGAAATTTTGGTGTGACTACTGAGATGTTTGGCCGATCTGTATAGTGATCCTGAACTGTTTGTGAGATCGGTGTGACTCAACTCAATCTGAATCCTCCTTGTGAAGTTCATTTTTGAACATATCGGTGAGACCTTTGGTGTTTCTTGGTGATGAAGGTTTTCGGCATGACGTGAACTATCGGTGTGATTTTTATAACTCTTGTTGATGATAGAAGTCCAGCCAAAAAGTTATATTGGTCTAGGTCTGGTCGATGATACTTTTTCGGGCTGACATGGAGGTTCGCAAAGAGTCTTAATAGTAGAGCATATCTGGTCAAGATCAGTGTAATGCATGGAAACTCTTTTTGATGAACAAATCATCAGGGTAACATTGGTCTTTGGTTAGACCTGAGAATGTTGAAATGACAGTAGGAATCCAACCAATGGTAGTACCATTGGGGTGACTCTGGCTGATGATCTGTATCAGGGTGAATTTGTTCTTCGATGGGACTTGTGGTTGTTGAACCAACAGTGTTGGTTTGCTCAATGGGCTATGTTCGATGTGACTCTTGCTGATGAGGTGTTCCAAACAACAGTTGGGCTTAAGGTCATCGGGGTGAGATCAGACTTCGATGAGACTTTTTGATCCTTGTCTGATGGATCTATTCTATTGAACTTCGATGTGACTCTTGGAGACATTTGGTCTTGATGGTTCTTTTGGGACATCAAAGAGACCTTGGCTATCGAGGTGACATCTTAGATGTTCACCAATAGTGTTGGTCATGTTGATAGACTTGTTCATGTTGTCCATCATAGTGACTCAGGCCAACAAGATGGTTTGAAAGGTGTTTGAGCTTAATGACATCAGGGTGACTTAAGGTTTTTATGTGATACTATGAACTCTTACCGATGGATAATGTCTTGTCGATAGGCCTAATCGATACTTCATCACGTTGAACAAACAATGGGGAGACCTTGGGTGTTCAATGTCACTTTCTAGGCTGTGGATGATGGTCTTTTGTTTGGGCGATGAATATGAAAGAAGACCATGGTTGGAAGGACGTTGAATTGGTTGACCGACGATGCATTTGTTGCTCATTTGAGGATCATGAATGAGTTGGAGAATTATGTTTAGTGACCTGGTCATGTTGACGATTGGTCTAACAAAGGGAAAATAAACTGATCTATAGAGGTAGTTGAACTATTTTCTATCAGTTGAGAATGAATGGTATAAACATGGAATGTTCTGCAATAAGAATTAAAAGGGAAGATCTAAGCAAGGTTATGCTACCAAAATCTCTCCTGACAAAATGTTTGGATTGATCTTTCATTTTTAATATGCACTGTATACTATGTGAGAGTATTGTAACAATGTGCAGGTTGTAATGGACTGAGAGGTTGATCAGAGAAATGTAAAAAAGGATAGAGGGAAACTCTTGTCACAGGGTTACTACCAGTTTGTCTCCAGATTAAACAAGATTTAACTCCTATAAATTTTGTAAGCCTGAATTGTATTTATAACTGTGATATGTTTCTAAATAATATAATGGCCAGTTCTTTGGAGTGTGGGGGTTTTTACCCAAAAGGGTTTTCCCCACATAAATCTATGTGTTCTAATCTTTTTTTCCATCTTTCATGTTTATTGGTTCTATTTGTTGAGTTTTTTTATGCAAGTTGTTGAAACTAAATTTGCATGAGCTTCTCTTAGAAGGTTTAATGTGGGAAATGAACTGTGTCTAATTTTAGTTTGTGACATAGTTGTATGGGTTTTTGAGGCAATTTAATTGAAATTAAAGTTACTAAAGGCACTGCATATCTTGGATTGTTTTTTGAGAGACTAAAATTTCCCTACATAAATAGAGGGTGAAGAAGAGAGGCCATGGAATTCAAGGTAGAGATCAAAGATAGGGTGGGAAAAGTAGACTAGGATGGTGCAAATAAGGCTAAGATGATAAGGATGAAGGAACACATGCAAGATGGATTGAAAAATAGAAAATAACAAAGGATTGAAACAAAAGAGGAGATCAAAAGAGAAAAATAAATAGAAAAATAAATACTATGTGAAAAAGGAACATAAAAACTAAGCTACACTAATACACATAAGAGATAAGTTCTTAAAAATCTAATATACAATGTTCTTGAAGTAAAAAATTATGAACAAGTCTAATAGTTAAAATTATAAATTTATATTTATATGGTTTGATAGGCTCACCAAATCAAATAAAAAAAATCAAGCCTAACTGAGTAAGCTAATTAAGAAACCATGATTATAACTAGGTGTTTCTTCTAGTGTATTTGTTGAAATACAATAAACTAAATTATTTTAGAATCAATCTAATTATCCTAATACAAATCTAGTAACATAAACTATAGATGATTCTGGAAATATGCCAAGATACATAACCTAGAAATATAAATTTTAAAAATGTAAGAAAGAAAGCATGAATTAGGACTAGGAGAGATACAAATGTAAAGAAAATAAATCAGATGCAATTGGGATGCCAATGTTATCAACTATATGGGTTCACAAAGAATATGGGAATTGATTGTCCAAATATATAAGCTACAAGAGGTACCCTCTACCAAAGGGGTGATGTGTATGGTGAAAGTGTCTAGATAAGGGCACTAAGTAGATATGAACAACATAGGTGTCAAGTATGGATGGAATAGGCTCGTGCCCTCTATTTACAAATAAAGTCTAGTAAACTTCCTAATTTTACTAAAGTTCTCTTGTCTATTATACTGGCTATATAATAAGACTTAGGAACTTGAGATACATAAAAAAGAGGAATGAATACAAAATCTAATATTTTATGCTTATAAATATATATATATATATATATATACTAATGTAAACTAGAAGTAATGTCTTGTATAAAGGTTAGAAGAGTGGAGAAATTTGGCCAAATCTAGGATTTGCAATTTCTAAGTTCTAACAAAGAGGTGTTGTAACTACCATATATATCTTAACAAGTTTTATACAAATGTGTAAATAGAACATATATCTAGATATGAGCATTGGAAAAGTGCAAATGACATATATGTCTAAATAAAGATCCTATATAGGTGTAAATGGAATCAATGTCTAGATAGAGGCACTAGATAGATAGAAAGAGCTAGAGCTAGAGGGAGAGGGAGAGGGAGAGGGAGAGAAAGAGAGAGAGGGAGGATAGATAAAGATAAAGAGAGGGAGAGATAGAGAGGAAGAGTGAGAGAGAGAAGGAGCGAGAGGGAGTGAAATAGAGAGATAAAGGGTGAGAGGGAGAGAAAGATAAGGAAATGATGAGAGAGATAGAAGAGAGGGAGAGAGAGAGAGAGAGAGAGAGAGAGAGAGAGAGAGAGAGAGAGAGAGAGAGAGATAGTGAGATATATAAAGAGATAGAGGAAGAGGGATAGATAGAGAGATAGAGAGGGATATATTTAATATATTAGACATACATATATACATTTATATGAACATATAGAGAGATAAAGATAGAGGGGATAGAGAGATAAAGAGATAAAGGGGGAGGGAGAGAGGGATAGAGGGTGAGAGGAAGAGAAAAAGTGTGTGAAAGAGAGAGGGAGAGAAACACAAAGAAATGGTGCTTGAGATAGAAATAGATAGAGGGAAAGAAAGATAAAGAGAGGGAGAGGGGGAGAAATAAAAAGAGGGAGAGATAGAGAGATGGAGAGAGAGGGGGAGAGATAGAGGTATAGGAACATAAAGAAATGGTGATAGAGAGATAGAAAGAGATATGAGAGGGTTAGGGGGAGGCGGGGGGAGGGAGAGAGAGAGAGAGATAGAAAGAGAATAAGGAAGGGAGAGAGAGGGACAAGGAGAGAAAGGGGGATGTAGAGAGAAAGAAAGGGGGGATAGAGAAATAGAGAGAAAGTAGAGGAGAGGGAAAGAGACATAATTATATAGTGAGAGAGAGATATAAAAAGATAGAGGGAGAGGGAGAGACATAGAGATAGAGAGAGATATAAAGATATCTAGAGGGAGGGAGAGAGAAAAAGAGAGAGTGAGAGTGATATATGGAGAGGGGGAGATAGAGAAACATAAAGGAAGAGAGGGAGAGGGAGAGGGAGAAATATGGAGAAAGAGAAAGAGGAGAGAGATACAAAGAGGGGGAGAGATATAAATATATAAGGATAGGGAGAGGGAGAGAGAAAAATGAGAGAGGGATAGTGATAGAGATATGGGAAGGAGATATATACATAGATAGGATAGAGAGATAAAAATATATATAGGGAGAGAAAGATACATAGAGAGGGAGAGCTAAAAAGAGACAAGAGAGAGGGAGATATAGGGAAGGATATATAGATGGAGACATGGAGATAAAGAGAGGGAGACATAGAAAAAGATATGGAGAGGGAGGGATAGAGTCAAAGGAAGAGATAGAGAAGGAGTAATATAAATACAAAGGAAGAGAGAGGGAGCATTTAGTTTGGAGAAATGGCATCACATTTTTTTTATATAAAAATTCATGTTTTTTCTTAACACATAGAAGTATTGAGAGGGGGGTGAATCAATACTTCAATTATTCTACTTCCAAACTCAATTAATCAAATGTAAAAATTTAAACCATGATAAACAGAAGAACACATAAGCACACAACCATAACACCAGATTTACATGGAAAACCCTAGAAGGGAGAAACCATAGTGAGCAAGATGCTTGGATCTATTGTCCAAATTCAGCCTCAAAAATATAATAATATTTACAAATTTTATGGGCTAAAAACCAAAGGAACTTGCAACTCCCTCAAGTGCTACAAATCTCACAATAAAATGAGGCTAGAACCTCTCTATATAAACATACTTATTTGATTCAAATATTTATTTCACAAAAATAGACTACAAATTTCTATTGACCTTTCCAAAATCTACATTACTATCTTACTTCAGCACAACTACTTTACCAAGCTCCACAAAATCAAAATATCATCAAATACCTCTCTTCTATCATAAGAGATATCTACACTATCTACATAACAACATCACAGTTGAGCTACCATGCCTAAACCGATCCTTTCCACATTTCATTATCAAAATAGTTTTTGTGATTATTTTATTTATATATTATCCTTTTAAACACTCACACATGCTCTTTCAATAATCTTAATATTTTATTTATATCCTCTACAACACTTCAAAACTTTCTCCTTTGTTGGCCAAGATGAAGTGAATAACATGAAACATGCAACAACTATGATTGTCGACTCTCAAGACATCTATAAAAGGTATAAATTGAATGTGGTAACCAAGAGATAATCAAAATATTTTTTAGCTTAGCACACATATCCACATTGGTGCACACTTCCAAACACTTTGTGTAATCATATTAGCATACCAAGTCAGCCCAACAAATACTTAGCCTTATTTATATTAGCTATAGACCAAAAGCAGTACTAGAGGAAGAAAAATAGCATGTGATTCATGTCATGAATATTATATGGCTTTCCAAACATTCCTATACTCTCCTTTTCCCATTTTAGGTCATTTCATGCTAGCACAAACACTTGAGCATTGATACTAGTAGCCCTAATACACTCTGATTACATAGTCTTGATACAGAACATTGAAAAACATACTTGTGGTAGATAAAGGAATTTGAAACTTGAACTGAGCATACCAACTGACCATATGATTTTATGTTTCACTCAACAAAGGCTAATATCAAGATGCAATGAAATACAGTGGTGTCTATTATCTCCCTCTACTTACCTTAATCACCAACAAGACTTTTCTTCACACAGATGGCTCTAGGAACTATTGTGGTACATATTATCACTTGAAACTTGAATCATGAGTGAATTTTACCTATATCTAGACATCCCCCAAACTTCATGACCACATCTTCAATAGCAGAGAAGTACAGAGAATTACATTGTCTCTTTGTGATTGCTACTACCCTATTTCACTACTTTCTTCACTTTTCTAACTTTAAAACACTTTGTATTAAGTTTCATGATCTCAAATTTGAACCACACATACTAGAGAGAAGTTTCAATCTACCTTTTCTATCTGAAGGCTCATAACTTCAAATACGTTAAAATTCAATACATTCTTTTGAGCTTGTGACACCTTTCTTGACTTGTACTGAACCAAATTTCTTCAAAAAATTACAAATTTTCTTTATCTACTACCAAGCAACATGACTTCATAACTTTAATGACATTCATTATCAACACAACTCATCAAAGGTATTGATGACATACAATTATCATGAACTTACACATAAACTTCAGAAGATAAGGTATAACTGTGTATAGATAATACTAATCATCACTCCTTTGATCTAATCCTTTGACATCATCACTTAGTTTCAACATCAATGACAACAGTACAACAATATCCCCCTTTTTCATTGATGGAAAAACCAACTTGATATGAAATTTATCCTCCTTTGACATCAAGGGAAAAGTGTTAGTGGTCTTCCTTTAGATCGGTAGAATCATAGAGGCCCCCTATCTATACAAACCTTAATATTCTTTATTAGTTCACTCCCCTTGAGAAGTAGCCTATGTTAATTCAAAACTAATCTAGTAAATTTGTTCTTAAATTTCCTTATTATATATATACATAGTGCCTTGTGCACGTCAAAATAGCACTATTTATTCCTATCTTGTTCTCCACATATTTACACAACATCAAAATTTGTCTTACCTTCAAAAAATCTTCTACTTACTTATAAGGAAGAACATTCTTATAAATTACCTTTAACTAGGAAAGAGTTGTATCCAAGTGCTTCTTTGCAAAAGAGAATTTGCATTTGGATTTCAAGTTGAATATACAATTCTTTTGCTTGTTCCAAAGTAGCTAGCACCCTTAAATTTTCGAACAACATTTTTTCTTTTATCAAAATTCTAGTCAAGGATGCTAACTTTAGACTAACAAGTCCCCTTAGTTGACTAATTTCTCCTTTTATTTTCTCTCTTTGGTCCATAAGTTGCTTCATTTGGGAATGCAAACTTTCTATTTATGCCCTTGTAGCACCATCTTTGTCCTTCACTGGATCATATACATTCGCCACTTGAGTTATTTGTGACTCAATAGAGTCAATTTGATCCTTTATGCTCTTTTTAGTTGCTAGCCACTTTAGATTAATACAATAATTTGGAATCCTCTGAGAAATTTTGAATTATTTTTATATTCTCTTACACTTTAGTATGTGCCTTAGCAAATCTAGCAAAGGTATTTGTATATGAGTGAATTTGTACCCCTTTTGTAAATTTTCCTTTTGCATCCCTCCACCTTAGAAAATCAAACCTGACTAAGGAATTCCACATCACCCATCTGAAACAAATCGACTTGGTGTCTATCTTTTATGTCGGTGGAGGAACATTTGTTGGGGACATGAGCACAATGCATAGATGTTTGCACAACCTGCTTTCATCCTTGGCAGATTCTTGCCTCTGGTGTCCATAGGGACATTACGTTCTCCATTAGGAATGAAGTGTAATGCCTCTGTGTTGACTAGTTGACCCGAAAATGGCTCTTTCCTTCCCATTTTGGTCTTGAAATGCCTATCTTGCTCAATCAATCCATCTTCTTAGCGGTTCTTGATCTCTTCAACAATCTATCACATTCTCTTGAGCATTTCCATACAACTCCATTTATTATTACAATGGCTTGTTACTCCATCAACTTCATTCTGTATGTGTTGTGCTACCTTAGAAGCTGTGAGTTTGGAGTCTTGTGAGACCTCCCTTAATCACCGTTGCGACCATGTCAACTTTTCCAAGATTGTTGTCTTGCATTCTCCCTTCATTGGCATTGAGATCCTTTTGGCGGAGGTGGTACTGCTTCACTTTCCTTTCTTATTGTGGCTTGATAGAGTAGCATTTTATCTTTTGTAGTGCTTGATATTATTCTGTCCTTTATTTCATTTTCTACTTCGTGGCTTTCTCGGTTGTCCATGGAAGTGGAAACACCAAAGCAGGGGTTTGACTGAGGCAAACCCCTATACAGTCCAACATTTTTCCCTCTCTTGGTTTTGTGTACAGGTGAACATGTGTGTGGAGCCCATTGGAAAATTAGAGCCTCAGTGAGTGGATTTTCATCACCCTTACTTTCATCTACCTCCTTTAACATTTATATAGTTATTTCTCATACTTTATAGTTCTATTTATTTGCTTAAACTTTGTCAGCTAGGCTACTAGGAGGTTTTCTCGTTTCCCACACTACACTTTTCACTATTTGGCCATATGGATGCTAGCATGCCAGAGAGATGCTAGCACACCATGCTATCATCCCAGATCCACATGGTCATCCTCAGGTAGAGATTTGTTTGTGGTGCAGTCTATATTCCAGAGACCAGCTTGCCCAGCCCCATTTAGGCTTTTGGATATGTAGAGTGGTAGAAGCACTTGTGAGTGCTCTTCATTCTCTATGCTTTCCTTAAACATCTATTAGATTGAGGTAAGATAGGGCATCCATCCTCTCTTGAATCTTCATGACCTGGAGCCTTGGTGTGGTTGGTCCCCCTACCTTTAAATTTTGGTGAACCTGACATGAATAACATAAATCCATTCGCTTGTGTTGAAAACTTTTCCTTCATGCCTAGTGACTATTGTAAACTTGAGTATTGTGAAGGTTTATGAGCATCACAACCCAGTCCATGACTTTTGAGTATGTTGTTAGGAGAAGTGTGAGACACTTACCGACCGAAAAGACAAAGGTCACTTCTAATTTCACCTCCAATTTTTCTACTAGTCTAGCTATTGCCTTTACCACTGATTTTCCTACAGGATTTACCAACAAGATGGGTTTCATATACAAGACCACTCATGATTCTACCCCTCTAGCATCCCCAATGGATTCATCTTTGGATGAGGATGATGTTGTGCATATCCCTACATAAAACCTTTTGGCATTAGATAATATATTGTTAGACCTTATAAATCATTTGGAGAAAGCACTGAATATGGCGAGTGCCACTAGAATTGCTAGTGAGGTAAGGTATCTATTAGGAAAAGATTATATGAGAATAGAGTTCTTACATGGCCTTATCGATCTCACCAAATCCTATATCCCCTGCTATAATACTAGATCAGGTACTATTGAGGAGAGGTGCTCGATGATTATGAAAGACATATAGGCATCCTGATGCCTACCATGTCTATATGTATGGCCAAAGAGGACCCTTCAATTAGCATTTTATTTGATTCTCAAAAGCCCCCTACTCTCAAGGTGAGTAGAATACCACTTGGTTTCAGTTTCACCCCTCTTACTACCCCTGGCAGTGGGGGATCTGGTGGAATGAGTGGTGGTGGCTCTGGTAGCAAAGATGGCATTGGTAAAGGTGGCTCTAGTGGAGGGCATGGTGGTGGCTTTGGTAGTGGAGGTGGATCCGGTGAAGGCCCTACTAGTGGTGGGGGATTTGTTGATGGCCATGACAATGGTTCTAGAGGTGGTTTTAGAGGTGGTTCTAGTGGTAGTGGTTCTGGAGATTCCAATGGGCCTTTGTCATCATTTGACCTTGTTCTGAATGATTTTTTTCAAAACATGGGGCAGATGAAAAACTAGTTGGTGAACCTCTCTCAAGCCTCCGCCCAACCTATCTTCCAGCCCTTCTTCCAACATACTCTATTGTCGGTGGAAATTTTGAGTACTCATTTCCCTCAGGGAATGGAGATTCCTAAGTTTTAAAATTATGATGGTAAAGGGGATCCACATACACATGTGTCAACCTTCAACACCATGTGTATGGATTTATTTCATCACAATGCTTTGATGGAAAAACAATTTCCCCAATATCTCAAGGAAATAGAACTCAAGTGGTACTATTCCTTGCTTGATAATTCCATATTCTCATTTGATTAGATCATCAATTATCTTCTCCACCAATTCCAAGCTAACATGGGTTTGAAGATGACCTTCTCAGATCTCATCTGATGTAAGTAGGGAGATAATGAGAAGATAACTGACTTCATAACATGATATCTAACACTCTTTTCATAGATCTTGTACCTGCCACCCAACATCGATGTGCAAAAGGTGTTCATAGGCAACCTACAACGAGCCTGGCAGGAGAATTTTTCCCTAATGAAATACCCTTCCTTTACGCATCTATGTGTCACATTGCAAGAGTATTAGAAAATGGTAGTCCAGTTCAGAGGATCTTCCTTGCACTCCCATTTAGAAGGAAATTCTATTGTGTCTATCTCAGGAAAAGAAAAGGCTATTGTGAATGTATTCGCTACAACTAACGATCATGGCCTCAAAAACAACAAGAAGTTTACAAAGGTAGCAAAATCTTATTCTTCCATTTTACAAAATTTGTTGAAGGATAAGATCATAACTTTGGAAAACCCTCGATGTCTAAAGGAACCTTATCCTAATTGGTATGATGTGCATGCCTTTTTCTAATACCATTGTTTCAATGAGCATGATATCAAGCATTTTATGCGCTTGCGTCATGAGATATAGGATCACATCGACAATGGTACCATCTGTCTCGAGGGGAAGAAACAAAATGTGAATAAGTCAGTAGCAAAGGCCAATAGTGAGTTGCAAATTTACACTAACCTATTTCTATCTCATTTTGTGAACTTGATTATTGACCCCTTCGACACTTCATCTCAACCCTCGGCATACGTTAACATGGTTTTGATTACTCCTCCCCCACAACCTCCGACTGGTTTTCTAGATGTGACATTCACCTCACAAGACTTTCCTTTGAATAATAATCCCTCTCCTCTATACATTCCTACTCGCCTCAATGGGAACATTGTGATAGGGGTCCTAGTTGACCCCGCGAGCTAGGTAAATGTTATTATGAAGGAGATGTTATGCTTAAATTAATTACAGAGGGAGGAATATGAAAAAGCTAAGTCTACAATACGAATACATGATGGTATCTCTCTTAAGCCATATGGCTCTATAACTTTTTCCATCCTAGTTGGACCTAGGGCTTTGGATACAACTTTTGACATTAGTCCAGAATCCAATCTATTCAAGGTGAATTTGGGCATCCTGTGGCTAGCTACCATGAACGAAATCGCTTCCATTATTCACAAATGTTTAAATTTCTCTCGCGAAGGTGTTTTGCACATCGTGCATGACACTAGATATAATCCATTGGTATCTCATGGGGGTTATTCATTGGATCATTTTTGGCTCGCCCCGGTCGGTCCACTTCCCCCCATAATGAACCTACTTTATTGAAATTATGTAAGGTAAAAAATCGGGGTAAAAGGATAGCTGAAAGTGACCCCTCTGGTAGTGCAACACCAAGTTACCTCCTCCTCTTGGAAGGGAAAGGAGAAGTATGCTTGCTATCAAGGTGCCACTTTTTCCTCCCTTCTTGAAGAAGATATTTGGATGATTACTCCTAGTTTTCGCATAAGGAGTTCGATGGTACCTGCTTGGCATGAAGCCAAGATTCAGATATTTGACCTTCCTACTTTACCTCCCAGAACTTGGCCCTACCTATATGGCAGGAGGAAGGGTCCCCTTGGGGAGTCCTCTATGTCTCAGCCTCTGCGGTCTCCTACCACTCCTACTCCTAAGGTAGTGAATGGGAAGAGGCTCACTGTCGAGGCATTAGAGTTGACTCCCCTTATTGTTGCCCCAACCTCCTCTCAAAATATCCTTCCTGCTCCCACCCAAGAGTCACTCCCTCCACTGGAAATGATCATGATGGACACTCTGATGGTATATCATGAGCCTTCTAGAATCTAAGTAGTCAGATTTTTAGAAGAAGGAAGAGGAGTTGACCACCCCTATTTTAGGGCCTGTTGTGGTGTCCTCCTCTCCCATCCCCTTTGCTTTAGTTCAATCAACCCTGGATCCTTTTGTGAGTGTAAACACCCTTGAACCTAAAAAGGTGTAGGTGTTTATTTCTCCTTCAGTTGAGCCCCCTCTCTTGATGTCCCTTCTAGACATCCCACTATTCTCAAAGTTCATAGACATTCTGAACACCTTGGTGGTGTTTGCCACAATTTTCTCCTCCTCCTCAAGGCCTTCTTCCTTGTCTGTGGGGGAACTCGCATCCTCCAACGAATAAAAATATGGAGACTAGCCCCTCCAACAATGGGGGGTGTAATAGGAGTCGACCTTATTCAGAGGATGGTCTTATGCTAGTGTGTGTCATCCTAGTGATGAAGGAAGTTTCAACATCCCCTAAGTTTGTCAATTCTCCCATTTCACTTGATGAGACTAGTAGTGAATCACAGGTTCCGCCTTTCTCATCCATTGAGGTAACACATGGTACTCCAGCGAAGTGCATGTTTAAGTCATTAGATGAGGTCCCGATCCTGTCAGCAATCTTCGTGAATTCGCTGACCTTTCATCCACAAGAACTGAGTGGAGAAGACCTCGCTAGGTCTCCTTCCTTGGCTCTTGTTGCAAGAGGGTTAGAGGGTCCCCCCTTTAAATTGCACCCTTGCAGGCTCTTCCACCTTCCCTGTATAATGATCTAGATTGGGAGGGCAATGACCTCTTGGTTGATGAGTGTTAGGGGACACCTCTTCTTTATCTGTAGTGTAGAGTGTGTGTGTATGTTTGTGTTCCCTCATTCTTGCGTTATGTGTTCCTAGATGACCCTTGTCACCCTCCTAAGTGCTTGGATACAGGAGTGATTATATGTTGTGCAAGTTCCTCTATTTTTTCCATCATTCTTTCTTTGTTATGTGTATTGATTTTTGGAAAATTGGGGACATTTAGGCTTCCCTTCCATGTTGACCCAATATTTTATTTTTATTTTGTTTTCTCATGCATTCTTCATATGGTCTAATATAGTAGGGGGTTAATTATAGTTCATTAAATATACTATTATATCTATTTATACATATTTATGAGCAGTTCTAACCTAGAAATAATAGATCTCCCCTATGTATCTCATTTGTGATGTTACTCTCTTTCTTTACATTTTTGCTCTCTTATCCTTCATGGTTGATTTGTGATTTTGTGGTTCCTATGTGTTGTCACTTGTGTGTGTGAGAACATTGTCATGGTGACATCTCGCTCTATCCCAAGGGCCACAACATCACTTTTCAAATTCTTGTTTTTCTCTCCTTAGGATGCCACATGCCTCTGTGTTCAACACACACCATCCTAAGGGGGGCTATCACATCAACTTTGATTTTCAGAAGACGCATTTGATTTCGAATGAATATTTTCTCAAAAATATTTGTAAACTTTTTTAAAAATCACATTCTCAACAAGGACCCTAGCGAAACGTGTTTCCTTCATCATGGGTTTGTAAAGAAAGAACTTGAAAAACTTTCCTCCAAAGAGGGAGTAGATTTTCTTGCAGGAGAACCCTTGACCTTCTCCTAGTGAGGGGGCATTTTCTTCCTTTCGAATCTCTTGATGAAGTGAACATATTTTGAAAGGATTCCTTGCTGTTGAATTGATTTGCGAAAAAATTCTCTCATTTTCAAAACATGTGTGTCCCTTGAGTGGACCCCTCTTTTTTTGAAGGGTTCCTGAATTACCCCTTTGAAAGTTCTTCCTTCAATTTTTTGACTGTCTGCGTGACTATCTGCTTCTTTTCCTATGTGGCTTCTTTTTTATTTCTAACATGTTTTTTCTATGAATTAACATGTTTTGCAAGTGTGATTGTGAAGCTTATTTCTAGTCTGACTCTGCGAAGTCCCTTTAAACTGGGATTCCTTATGGAGAGAGTACCTGGGGGTGCCTTCTTTATAGGCCTGAGTGCTTGCGAAGCACTTATATCTTGCGGGATGTGTCCATCATTGGTTTGTGAGCCTTTTGTGTACTTTGTTCAACTTTATGGTTATGAGGAACTACGAAGTCCTTTGTTTTCACCTCCTCAGGAGAGAGTACATTTGGAGTCCTTTTCCTACCCTATGCTTTCAAGCTCACCAAATCATGGTCTACTTCCTTGACAGTTAAGGTATACATCTCTAAAATCTTCAATCTACTTTACCAAAAACTCATTGACACTCATGCTCGCTAAAGTGGGGGAAAAATGTATAGGAGTGAATTTGCACCCCTTGTGTAAATTCCCCTTTTGCATCCCTCCACATTAGAAAATCAAACCCGACTAAGGAATTCTACATCACCCATCTGAAACACATCCATTTGGCACTTGTCTTTTGTTTCGATTGGGGAATATTTGTCGAGGACATGAGCACGACGTGCAGACATCTATGCGGTGTGTAGATGTCTATGTGGTGCATTGTCATCCCTAATAGATTCTTTCCTTTTGTGTTTGTAGGTACATTACATTCTCCTTTGGGCATGAAGCATAACACCTTTGTGTCGACCAATTGACCTGAAAATGGATCTTACCCTCCAATTTTGGTCTAGAAATGCCTATCTTTCTTAATCAATCTGTCTCCTTACCAATTCTTGATCTCTTCTTGCAATCTATCACATTCTCTTGAGAATTTTCATACAACTCCATTGAGCATTATAGTTACTCTATCAACTTCATTTTTTACATGTTGTGCTACCATAGAAGTTGTGACTTTTGAGTCTTGTGAGACCTCCCTTCATCACCATTGCGGTCATGTCAACTTTCCAAGATTTTGTCTTGCATTATCCCTTCATTGGCCTTGCGAGCCTTTGGGTGGAGGTGGTATTGATTCACTTTCCTTTCTTATTGTGGTTTGATAGAGTAGCATTGTATTTTTTGTAGTGCTCGATATTCTTCTTTCCTTTATCGCATTTTCTACTTTGTGGCTTTCTTGGATGTCTATGGAGGTGGAAACACCAAGCAGGGGTTTGAATAAGGAAAACCCCTATACAACCCAACATTTTTCCCTCTCTTGTCTATGTCTAGGTGAATGTGTGTGTGGAGCTCACCAATGAACTAGAGCCTCAGTGAGTGGATTTTTGTCACCCTTACTTTCATCTACCTCCTTTGTCATTTACATAGTTATTTATTATAGTTTATAGTTCTATTTTCATTAAACGTTTTTAGCTAGGCTACTACTAGGTTTTCTCATTTACCACATTTCACTTTTCACTTTTTGGTCGTATAGATGCCAACACGTTGAGCTATTGTCCTAGACCCGCATTGTCATCCTAGACCTAGAGAGTTCTCTGAGGTGCAGTCTAAATCCTAGAGATTGGCTCACCTAGCCCCTTTTCAGGCTTTTGGATCTATAGAGTGACATAAGAACTTGTGAGTGCTCTTCATTCTCTATCCTTACCTTAAACATCTATTAGCTTGAGGTAAGATAAGGTATCCCTCTATTCTTGGCTCTCTATGACCTAGAGCCTTGGTTTGGTTGGTCCCCCTACCATTATAGTATTAATCACTCTTTTGTTATTTACTTATTCAATTTACTTTTTCTCTACTTGCTTCTCCAGATAAGATGAGTGAGCCTTCAAAGGTTCTAATTGAAGCTCCATCTATTGTGTGGGAGGTAGAGATCGATCTCTTTTTGCCTCAAGCAATTCCTCCTAAATTATCTTTCATGCTTCCTCCAATAATTCAATATGGGCTCAACTTGTTGCTGAAGAATATATTACCTTGTGGTGGATTGAAGTATATGTCCTAGTTGTAACTTGTGGAGATGAGATATGCTAGAAAAATTAGCTTGTCCGTCAAGCACTGACAGTTGTAACAATTGTAGAGTAAAAACTTGTTGAATTTGCATTTGTTGTGCCAAGAAATAACTCCTTGATTGAATCTATAGGAGAAGATGAGGAAGATGTTTCTTGTTTTTTCTCATAATTTTCCCCTCCATAGAACTTTACATTCTCCTCTTAATGAACATGATTACCCTATTGATCTTTATTTTCCAGAGGTGAACTACTATGCACAATATTATGATCTAGAGATATATTTCCTTCATCTTGTGAAACTTTCTCTTCTTTCTCCTCTTGTGTATTATGTTGATCAATGATATGTGAAGGATATACTATAATGTGGGGTGGATACATATGTGGTTGCTCCACATTCTTAACTTCTTTCACTTCTTCAAGAATTTTATTTGTTAGTTTTGCAGTCTCCTTCTGTATCTTATCTTTGTCCTCCTTCACCATGCTCATAAGGACATCTACCCTATGCTTTGTCCTTAGCTCTTGAGCTTGAATTTGGGATATTTTATCTTTCTCTTCTTGAGAAATTCAAGAGCTTGTTGTCTTATCTCTTCATTCATTTCTACGGATTTTTCTCTCTTTTTCCTTTGGGCCTAAGCAAGAATCTCCATAACCTTTTCAATAATATCACTTAGAGGCACATTATATTTTATCATGTACATTACAATTTCCTTATCAATAGTATTTTGAAGATTATGAGGCATATTTAGATGAATTTTTGTTGTTTACTTTAGCATACCATGATGCAAAATCCCATTGAGGATTGACTCTAATTGGAGAGGCTCATGTGGAGGTGCCAGCGGAGAAATTTTCTTAGTTTTATTTTATTTACTCTTCAGTTTAGAGGTTCTTTACTCTCCTTCTTCCTCTACAATCTCTCATATTTTAATGTGTTTCATTGAACATTTTTTTAGGCCTTGCATGCTTCTTCTCTATAGTTTCCATTTATGCCAAGGTTTTAAATGCAACTCTTCTTCTAGTAAAATAATTCTATATAGATTCGTAGGGCTATAGAGTAGTTGTAGAAGCATATGTGGACCTACTTGTCCTTCTAGCTCCTTGGGCAACTAGACAATTAATAGGATCAGGTTGGTGATCCTCCACAGGGGCTTTTGATGTGGAATTTGGTGGAATACCCGATTTCTTATCCATTATTTTATCATAAGTTCCAAATATTTATGCTATTGTGTCCTTGGGTTTGTTGAGAAGAATATTAGCATAAGTTTTTATCTCTTGTGTGGTGACTTCATAAGATGATCTTGGATCCAAGCTATACTTGGCTATATCGCTTTCATGTAAGTATAATATTTATCTACCGAGAATATAATTTTCCCTTTGTATCTATGTACAATGTTGGAGGGGATTTTGTCTCTGGCTTGTATGTCAACTTGTAGGGCTTTTAATAATCCCCAACATATTATGTTGCAACTCTTATTATCACCACATCCTCTCATATGGTTTTTAATTTGAAAACCAAGCAATTCATTCACAAAGTAAAATGCAAGGCAAATGTTAATGATTACACACCTAAAGTTGTACCTAGTTTTGTTTGTTCTCTTCAGATTTTCCATCAAATTCTCTCTCATGACCTCATAGAGCTCAAAGTAGTTTTCTTCCTTTACCATCTGGTAATTAGTGTGAACTGTGATACTAGTGGATGATCCCTCTTTGATTGTGAATTAAACCTTATAAGGAATGCCAATTGTTGCATATTGGACTCTTGGATCGATTATGTCATTTGATGAGGCATACTATTAGTTAGTTTTTTTAAATTTCCACACATGCTTTAGACATCTCCAGATACTTATTTTCTATATATCCCTATAACTTTACTATCATTTATGATCATTATGCAAACTTGGACCTAGTTTAAATTCTATGGAAATGTGATTATGATATGATAGTTATTGCATGGTTAATATGCGGATATGTATGAAATGCAATGAGTATTTGTGTTTAAATTATGGTTATTAGTATTTTTTAGATGTTGTGTGAACTAACTTTTTGCAACCAAGGATCCACATCTAGTAGACTATAGGTTGTAGCAATTAGGAGGTGCAACCTACAACCAAAGGGATTTTTAACAGTGATGTAGGCAAAGTTAGAAGAACACAATAGCTGTAGTTGGATGCATCTACTTGTCAATATTTTTGTGAATCATCACATTATTTAATAAGAATACTAAAGGAGAAGAATTCAAATACAACTAGGAGTGTGACATGACTATTTCTCTAGTCCACTTTTCAGTTTAAAACCATTATAGTAGAGTTACAATCCTATTTCAATTCTTCTTCCTTTTTAGTTGTGTTTCAATTACTTAGACTTGATCATGCTCTATTTTGTAGGGAATGGTGATTTATGATTAGATTTATTTTTTGAGGCCTTGTTCTAATAAGACTCTTGTGAACCTATATGAATGGTGTTGCAAGTATGAATGAGTATGGTGATGTTGTCATTAATGTTTTCATTGATGTCAACAGAGTTCAAGGTATTACAGAAAAAAGAATCAAGTGATTGTAGGTGGTACATGTATGGTTGATATATTGTAGATATGTTGGGAGTACATGGAGCTAGCTTTATGGTGTTGCAGGTATGTTGCTATGATGAGTTATCAAGTGCTTTTGGAATTAATAAATAGTGAAGACATAACCGTGTATGTGTTATGAATTTGCTCTGATAATTTTCTCTACATTTCTTTTGTGTTGATCCTATGCTTGTGTGGATCTGTAATTTTGTTTATGGGAATCCTTGGTTGATATTTCTCAGTTATAGCTTTTGGTTTGATGGAGAGTGAAAGTTATGCTCACTAGTTTGTGAACTGGTCTAGTAGATTTGTTTGTCTGTGGACTAGGAGAAATGTCTCTACTTTGCAATTTTGTTTCAAGTCTTGCAGATGTATCTGAAGGTATAGAAGATGTATTCTAGTGTATGATGAAGCATGTTATCTTCTTGTTATAGATGCATGTAGTTCAAAATTCATTGGTGTTTTCATTAGGTTTGGCCGATCTGGTGTCTACACATTATGTAGACGATAAGTATCAATTATAGGAAGCGTGTGATTGATCAAAGATGTTGTTTTGGGTCCTAGTTAAGTATTAATTTGTTCCATTCTCATTCCTATCCACCGCGGGAATGTTGATTTGCCTACCTAATTTGAATTTGTAAAATGAAGAATGTGTAGCTAACCTTGGAGAAAGTTTCTAAGGTTGAAGATGGTATACATACAAGTCAAGATGTTGAGAATTAAAATACACAAGTGTGAAAAAATATGAGAAGTGAAGCAGGTGTGAGCGATTGTGCAAAATTGAATTAAGGAAGCAGTACTTTAATGTGTTTGACTACAGAATGCAGTGAGTTGATGGTGTCTACAATTCTTTGATTAAGCTTGTTAATGTGTGGAAGTTGTTTTGGTAGATTTTATGTTATATTTCTTTATTTGTAGGCAATGAGCCTCCCTTTTGGATAGTGAGTCCTATCTATAGGCAATGAGCCTTGTATCCAGACAGTGAGTCCTATCTTGGGTAGTGAGCCCTTTGGTAGTGAGCCTTTGTATCTGGTTTTACATTACTATTATATTGTGAGTTAATCCTCACAATGGTTTTTCCCTTATAGGGTTTTCCATGTAAATCTAGTGTCTCATGTGTTAACATTGTTTTATGTTATTTGCACTTCATGCTCATACTTAATAATAGATTAAAGTAGATTTGGAGTTAATAATTGTTTGAGATTTGTGAATGAGATTGGTGACAACTGATTCACCCCCCCTCTTAGTTGTCTTAAGCATTTCAAAAATTGGTATCAAAGCCTTGGTTCCTTGGAGAAGAGATTAACTGCTTGAGGTAGATCCGATGGTGCACAAATTATCAATCCCTATGTTTGATGGACTGACTACAGTGACTAGAAAGTGTAGATGAGAGGTTACTTGATCTCTCTTGGTTTCAAGACTTGGAAAGTTGTTGAGACAAAATATGTTGAGTTGATAAGTGGTCGTTCTGTGGATAATATTTCTACCTATGAGGAAAATGAAAAAGCAAGGTATGCAATCTATAGTGCTTTATCTAAGACTGAGCAAACAAAAGTTATTTAATTAGGCACTACTTATGAAGTGTGGGAAAATTTGAAAGATATCTACGAAAGAAATGATAGAGTCAAATTATCAAAGAAGCTAATAGCAAAGCGAAAATATGAGAACTTGAAAATTGAAGAAGGTGAAGACATTGCAAGCTACTTTTAGAGGGTTGATATTGTAGAAAATGAAGTCAAAAATCAAGGTGGTAATCTGAAATATGAAGATATAATAGAGAATATTTTGATGACCCTACCAAAGAGTTACAATGAAAAGGTCTCAACTATTGAGGAAGTGTATGATCCAAATAAATTCACTAAAGAACAACTATTTGGCACCTTGACTGAATTTGAGATGAGGAAGTTTGGAAAATAAAAGGAGAAAATAAAAACAACCTTCAAAGCCACTAAGACAAAAGATGATCTAGATAGTGAAGGTCCAAATGAATTGGAAGAAAAATTTACAAGGAAGTTGAAGAATGGTACTGGTAAGTACAAAGGTATGTTATCCTTTAAATGTTTCAGCTATGGAAATATTGGTCACTATGCTTCAAATGTCCAAATAGAGCCATACACAAAAAGAATAGAGATAATAAAGATAAAAGGGATAAAGAGTTAAAGAAATTGTATTATGTTAGAGAATATGGTATAATTTCTGATGATGAATCTGATTTTGAGGATGATAAAGATGAATGCTTGTTTCTAGCCTTGGATAATAAATATGTGTCTACTAACCATGGAATATGTGCAAGGGAATGTGGTCTAGAGAAAAAGAAGGATGAGATGGAGGGTACTCTGATTACTACCTTTCATGCTAGACAAGATGAATATTATTAGGTAATTGACAGTGGATATTCAAATCATATGACCAGAGACAAAATTAAGTTCACTAAACTTGAAAAGTATGATGGAGGATTAGTCTTGTTTGGAAATGTGTAATGTCCCCTTCTCGAGCATGATCTGTTCAGTTGATCGTTGGCCTATTCCGGAGACCCGTAGGCTACTCGGAAGGTGAAATTAGGGTTTTGTGTTTTGGGGGTTGCTTTTGCTCATGGATCAATGATTGAATGGTGGATTCTTTCTGGGTTTTCAGAGAGCTTTGCAATTGTGTGTTTTCGTAGCATTCCGAGCACCTTCAGGAATTTACTATTTTTAGTAAATTCTATTTCTAGCAGTGGCCCTATCATTCTCAGCATAGTTGACTTTCCTCTTCAGTCGACTCCGTTGGTTTGTGCAATTCTAGCCTTGGGATGCATTTTGGAGAGATAAGTTCATTTCTTTAAAATAATGATTATATTTTAATGTTATGTTACCCCCTTGGCCTAGTCGCATAACTTAAAAGGTGGTCTTTAAGGGGTGGCGCCTCATTGAGGTAATTTTATAATTATTAAAGGAAAATTTGAAGCTTTTAAGTGGAACGCCTATCTTGAAGAGAGAAAATTCACATAAAGTTTACAAATACGGCTTTGAGGAAAGTGACGCCTATTCTTGGAGGGAAAAAGATTAGGGTTTCTAGAAGCTTCCGGAAAGGTCTTCACAAATTATAAAAGGAAGTTTGGGCTCTTCTTTTTGGCATCTTATGTCTAGAGTATTGTTATGCTGTCAGAATGGCTCTGGGACTGCTTTGAGGAATGAATGCCTCCTAGCTTTGGCTCAACTTCATGCTTGAGAGACAGTATCTAGTGGAGAATCTAGTTGTAGTGTGAGAGAATTGTAGTGAGGTTTGCTTATTGCATTATTTGCTTGTATTTCTGATTATTTGCATTTTATATCAAATTCTGGAGTTGTTGTTTCAGTGTAGCTGCCTGTAGTTTTTATTCATAAGTCAAAAAATACAAAAAGAATGGTTCTGGGTATTGAGTATTTCCAATTGTCTCTGAGGGGTGACCCTTCATGATTATTTTCAGATTTTTTAAAGAAGCTTGTGATTTTATTTAAGAAAATCACCCTTCCTTGGAGGCCGTACCATCTGGGGGTTGCATTGAAATTCATGCATAAAGATTTGGGAACTTTGGGTTTGTTTTCATGATTCAATAAGGGGCGCCATCATCTGAGAGTCACTTTGCATTTGATTTGAGGCTGTTGGGTTGAGTATTGAGTGAGTTGTGAGCATTTCAATAGGTTACAGTGTTGTTGGTTTTGTATTTTCAGTTCTGGGTCAGTTATATCGGTTTGCTTAATAACCGTCTTTGGGTTGGGTTTGAGCAAGAACTCATTATGTGCATCAAGGAGACATTATATTACATTATAGCAGTGATAAAATTCTTATTCAATGATGTTGATAGGCATTCTCTAATTATTGTAAGTTGAACAGTAGTACTGTCAGCAATCTTGTTGCTTCCTTTTATATCTCAGTTTAATATTTAGCATCTTCATCATATGGTAGTACCAATTCCCTCATGGTTTGGAAAGCACATTTTTGACATCGAGTTATTTTAGTATAATAGTTGGTAGGGATCCTCTGACCACATGCTCGTCATTCTCCGATGCATTCTTGGTTAGAGTTCTTTGTATCAGCTTGCTTTAAGACCCTTTGACCATATGCTCGTCGTCCTCCGACATATTCTTGGTTAAAGTTCCTTTATCAAGTTTTGCTTTGAGATCCTCTGACCATATGCTCACACCTTGCCCAACTCGGGATCCTGGTGTACATTCTTGGGTAGAGTTGAATTCCGCATTATTTGGTTTATGCTAACCCTAACGATTGTGTATTGCTTAACTTGTTGTAATCAAAAAAGAAAAAAAATTGGTTCGGTATATTTCAAAATGATTGTGGTGCAAAGATTTTTGGAAAAGGAACAATTAGTTTTGATGGAAAAAACACTATTGATGATGTCTATTATGTTAAGGGCTTAAGGCATAATCTTTTGAGTGTTGGAAAAATGTGTAGCAAAGGATTCCAACTTGTGTTCCAGGATAATACTTGTGAGATCAGAAAAGGGTCTGAAACTATGGTAGCTACATGAAGAACATATGGAAAAAATTATCAGCTTAAGAGTGTTGATGGTTAGTGTTTTGTGTCTCATGTTAATTAAACTTGGCTATGGCACCGAAGAATGTGACACGTAAACTATGATAATCTAACTGGGATTAGTTCAAGAGAAGTTTTTAGGGATCTACCTAAAATCACAAAGCCTACCAATACTATCTATAGAAGTTGTCAATTGGAAAAAAAAAACAAGATGTAGTTGTAAACAAAAAGAACAATCATCTACTAGAATCTTGGAATTGATTCATACAAACCTCTTTGATCCCACAAGAATAGGAAGTCTTAATGGTGACAGGTATTTTATGCTTTTGATTAATGATTATTCTAGAATGACATGGGTTACTTTTCTTAGGGAGAAAGCTCAAGCTCTAGATAGATTCAAAGTATTCAAGGAAATTGTAGAGAATGAAGTGAACCTGAGAATCAAATGATTAAGGTCTAATAGAGGTGGAGAATTCGCCTCCAGTGATTTTAATACATTTTGTGAAGAGCATGGTATAAAGAGACATATTTTTGCTCCTAGAACTCCTCAACACAATGGAGTTATAGAGAGGAAGAACTAGACTATTTAAGAGGCTGCAAGGACTATGATGAAAGAGGAGAATGTACCTGATGTATACTGGAGAGAAGAAATCCACACTACTATTTAAACAATAATGTAATTGGTACAAAATGGGTATTTAGGAATAAGCTGAATGAAGATGGTCAAGTAATAAGAAACAAAGCAAGGATTGTGTGAAAAGGTTATTCACAAGTTGAAGGAATAGACTTTGCAGATACATTTTCTCTAATGGAAATAATGGAGGCCATTTGGATGTTCTTGGCATTTTCTACTCACAAATATTTCAAAGTTTACTAGATGGATGTTAAGTTTGCATTCCTGAATGGAGAATTGGAAGAAGAAGTCTACATGGAACAACCAAAATGATTTCAGTTATAAGATAATCTAGACATGGTCTGTAAGTTGAAAAAGGAACTATATGGACTTAAACAGGCTCCTAGAGCATGGTATGCAAGGGTGGACAAATATTTGACACACCAAAGGTTCAACAAAGGCTCTGCAGACAATAATCTCTATTTCAAAGTTGAAGGAAACAAAATCTTGATAGTTGTAGTGTATGTTGATGATATTATCTTTGGAGGAAATGAGGGTATGTGAAAGAAATTTGTAGAGGAGATGCAAAAGGAGATTGAGATTTCTATTATTGGTGAGTTGAAATTCTTTCTTGGACTTCAAGTGAATCAAACTGATAAGGGAATATTCATTTCACAATCAAAGTATGTTAAATAATTTCTGAAGAAGTTTGGAATGGATGATACAAAACTAGTCTATACCCCTATGGTGACTAGATGCAAACTGAGTAAGGATGATGATTCTCCTAAAGTTGATCAAAGCATGTAGATATCTATGATTGGTGGATTGTTATATCTTACTTCTACTAGACCGGATATCATGCATGCAATATGTTTGGTTGCTAGATTTCAAGTAGAACCTAAAGAAACACATGTTATAACTGTGAAGAGGATATTCATATATCTAAAAGGAACTCTGGATTATGGCCTATGGTATCCTAAGGATACTGATTTCACTTTGAATGCCTACACTAATGTGCATTGGGTTGGTTGTGTAGATGACCATAAGAGTACAAGTGGTGGTGCATTCTTTCTTGGAGGAAGATTGGTTTCATGGATAAGAAAGAAACACGATTCAATTTCTTTATCCATTGCAGACGCTGAGTATATTGCATAAGCATCCTACTGCACATGGGTATTATGGATGAAGAAAACATTAAAATATATGGGTGTGATGTGTCATGAGCCTATCCCTATCTTCTATGATAATAAAAGTGCAATAAATATTTTAAATAATCTAGTAATGCATTCAAAGACAAAGCATATAACTATCAGATATAATTTCTTAAGGGAGAAGGTGTTGGAGAATGAAGTCAGACTTGAATATGTGCCTACAAAGGATCAAATTATAGATATATTTACTAAGGCTCTTCCTAAGGCTATTCCTAAGGATACTTTTGAGTATCTCAGGTAGAAGTTGGTGGTTATTGCCCCTCCTTATTTGAACTAGGTTCACATAGAGGAGCATTAATCTAGTGGATCTACAAATTTGTCATCTGTTTGGACTGATGATTGGGGTCTACTCCTCAGGGGAGTAGAGAGTATCATTGTTTCTATATGATATGTGTGATGTCATGGGTGCACTCCTAAGGGGGAGTAATCATAATTTTATATGGCTGAAGAATCATGTAAAAACATTTATTTTCCATTGATGTCAAATGGGGAAAGAGAATCATGTGAAAAATCCTATCTATATCTGAAAATGCTAAAAGGAAGAGATAATATTTAAAGGAGAAGAGTGTGCAAGAAAGTTGTGTAGGCTAACTAATTTGAGAAAAAAAGAAAGAAAAGAAACAGGAGAGTGTGTATATTGTCTTTGATGCTTTTTCACATCATGTGTTGCCATCAATGACAAAGGGGGAGATTTTTGCAATTATGAATGAGTATGGTGGTGTTCTCATTAATGTTTGCATTGATGTCAACACAGTTCAGGGTGTTGCAGAGAAAGGAATCAAGTGATTGCAGGTGGTACATGTATGGTTGAGATAATGTAGATATGTTGGGAGTACATGGAGCTATCTTTATGGTGTTGTAGGTGTGCTGATATGATGAGTTATCAAGTGCTTTTGAGAAAATCAATATACAATGAAGATAAAATTATGTATGTGTTCTAAATGTGCTCTGGTAATTTGCTCTGCATTTCTTATGTGTTGATCCTATTTTTGTACAGATCTATAGTGTTGTTTATCAGCATTCTTGGGTGATATGTCTTGAGTTATAGCTTTTTCGTTTGATGGAGAGTGAAAGTTATGTTCATTGGTTTGTGAACTAGTCTGGCAGAGTTGTTTGTCTATGGCTAGGAGAAATGTCTCTTCTCTGCAAAAAAAATCAGGTCTTGCAGATGTATCTAAAGGTATCTAAGATGTATTCCAGTGTATGGTAAAGTGTGTTATGTGGTCCACACATTATCTTCTTGTTGTGGATGCGTCTCCTTCAAAATTCATTGGTGTTTTCATTAGGTTTGGCCGAACTGGTGTCTACAAGTTATACGAAAGATAAGTATCAATTAAAGGAAGCGTGTGATTGATCCAAGATGTTGTTTTGGGTCTTGGTTAAGTATTAATTTGGTCCACTCTCATTCTTATCCACCATAGGAATGTTGAGTCACCGACCTAATTTGAATTTGTAAAATGAAGAATGTGTAGCCGACCTTGGAGAAAGTTTCTAAGGTTGAAGATGGTATAAATACAGGTCGATGTTGAGAATTAAAAGACACAAGTACGAAAAATGTGAGAAGTGAAGCAAGTGTGAAAGAGTGTGTGAAAGTGAATTAGGGAAGCACTACTTTAATGTGTTTCACTCAAGAAAGAAGTGAGTTGATGAAGTTTGCAATTATTTGATTAAGGCTACGAATGTGTGGAAGTTGTTTTGGTGGATTTTATATTATCTTTCTTTATTTGTAGGCACTGAGCCTCCCTTCTGGATAGTGAGTCCTATCTATAGGTAGTGATCCTTGTATCAAGACAGTGAGTCCTATCTTGGGTAGTGAGCCCTTCGGCAATGAGCTTTTGTATCCATTTTTTCATTACTATTATATTATGAGTTAATCCTCACCGTGGTTTTTACCTTATAGTGTTTTCCACGTAAATCTAGTGTCTCTTGTATAAATATTGTTTTTTGTTATCTTCACTTCATGCTCATACTTAATAACAAATTAAAGTAGATGTGGAGTTAATAATTGTTTGATATTTTTGAATGAGATTGGTGATGACTAATTCACCCCCCTCTTAGTTGTCTTGGGCATTTGAAGAAATGGTTTGATGGTTGAGTTAGTTAGTTGGAATATAGAATATAACAGATAGATTTATTCAATTAAGTTTTTGTTTTTATATAGAGACCATTTCTATTTCTCAATCATGATCTTATGAATAAGATATTCCAAAATAATCCATTTGGATTGTGATACCTTCAGTTATACAATGAGTTCTTTTCAGTTACTATTATGTTAATGTAGTTTGAGGAGATAGATTTGAGTTCACTTTTATGGAGACAGTCACAAGAGAAAGGGCCACTCAAGGTAAATTTTCTCCCCTTTATTTTCTATTATAGTAGTTAGTTTCATAATTATGTTTATCTTAATCAAATTCTTCATGTGGTGAATATGAATAAAGTCTTGTCCTATTTTATGCTCTAGTTGTTCCATGCATTTTTCTCTGGAGTTATTCAATTTAGTTGAGTTAGCTAGTATTGGTTAATGATCAAATTCATTTATTGATAGTGAACTAGTCATAGTCCTTAGTTGTATGTACCCATAGCAACAGCTTCAACATTACCTCCTTTCATTGTTATGTAATTTATGATTTCTAGTATGTGTAATCACCTATGCTAGGATGATATAGGTAGTGAAGAGTCTTTGAATGCGCATATAATGCCAAGATCATCAAAATCTTATATTAGCCCTATTTGATAAATTAAATGAAGGCCTTTCAAGGGTTGAGTAGACTGTTCAGTAGGACCCCCTCTTAATTGTGTGTTTGACACAAAGTTTCCTGAACATTAGTAGGCCTCTACATTTTTGGCACCATTTTCAGGGATGGTTCTACTTTGAAAGATTCATTTCTATTATTTCAGGTTTTCATAGATTGGTATTTTGTTTCCAACATTAAAAAAACTAGGTTTTACTCCACCAATACTAGAACACTTCACTAATATTGTGTATGATTCGTTTCTATACAAAGTCACATCTATTGCATGAGGAGGCAATGAGACACCTTGGGAAGATTTCTCCACTCATCACATGAAGCTATAGAGGATATTTGTGATTCTAGTGATAAAAGTGAGGGTATTCTTGAAGAAATTTCCCTCTCACCAAAATCCACAACAAATATGGAGGAGAACTTCTGAACCATTGCTAATGAAATGGTGGATGACCCATCATAACATGTCACTTTTGAGTTCGTGGTGCAGGAGCACCAAGTTGCTTTCAAGCCTCCATGAGGCCATTTGTAAATATTTTCTCTATTTTGTGTATTGGGTCTTATAATAAGGTTTATCAAACCATTTTAGAGGTGTTTGAGTCTTAGGCAGTCATATTTGAAGTCATTTGTCAAATAATGTTTAAATTTGTTCCATATTGTAAAAATTATAAAAGTTACTGAAGAAAATTGTCAAGCATCTTGTCAAAAGTGTCATTTAGGTGTTTTGTCAACAAACTAATTAAAAGGTGGTTGGAAATAGTTTTTTTTGGTTGTAAATGTATAAGTACACACTCCAAAACTCGAATTGGGGGGTTGGAGACATTATTTTTGAAGTTTGATGAATGGCAACCTCAAGTTTTGTGTGCATTTTCTGATTTTCACATTGTTTCTAGGCTGAAGTTATATTTTATATGGCCTTGTATGGAATCAAATAATTCATTATCATATATGGATGGAAATATCTCTATTTCTAATTTCCAATTATTTTTGTCTCATTGAATGTTATTTTGTTTTGTTGAAGATATGACTATTTTG
The DNA here is from genome assembly GCA_007115665.2 of Sequoiadendron giganteum. NCBI lineage: Eukaryota > Viridiplantae > Streptophyta > Pinopsida > Cupressales > Cupressaceae > Sequoiadendron > Sequoiadendron giganteum. Next base: position 244,397,906 of record CM021106.1, on the reverse strand, counting down.
GTGAGATTGCCTATTCGAACAATATTGTGTAGAATTTACAGTCTGAAAAATGTGATGGTACAGATTGTAAAGTCTATATTTTGGATCTAAAACCAATTGGATTTTGTTTATATGTGAATATAATTTCATTTAACTCAATTATAATCAAATTTCATTAATATTTGAATAAGTTATGATCATTTTTGTGGGGGCAGGTCTGAACCCTATATAGGGTTTGCAGTTTTGGATAACATGTAATAACTTTATTTTCCACTATTGGATCTTCATAAAAATTGGAAGGGAAGTCTTTAAATATGTTATCTTCAATATTAACAAAGAGATTGGCCTTATTATTTATTTTGTGGAAGTTATAAATGATAATTCAGTGCATTGAATTGTGGGCTGCCATGAGAATGTTTCCAATGTCATCTAGAATGCACTTAATCATTGTTTGAGATGAGTAATTTTATGAAAGTTGTCAAGTGAATGGATTGTTGAGTTGTGAATCCCTTGATCTACATCAGTTCCCAATCACCAACCAGGAGAGAGAAGCTAGTTTGAAAAATATACCTCCTTCACCGTTGCTTATATTCTATGGTTTGGTAACTAAGGATCTAGATACCTTCTTATTCAAGTTTAATGTCCTGTGTAGGATTTATGACTAAAAAATTGATGCACATAGACTTAAGCTATTTCCAGAAACATCGAATAATGTTGCCTTAAGATGTTTTATGGGTCTAGGAAGAGATGTTCCAAATTGGGAAACTATGAAGACTAAGTTCTGAGAAAATTACAAGGACTATTATAGAGGGGTTAATAGAAGAAGGGATTGTTGGAAAAACAAGAATAGACAACTGAGAGGGGGGGGTGAATCAGTTGTCACATAATTAAGAATTATTCAACTTTAAATAATCTTTAATCTCATATTTGATAATTAATAGTGGAAGCATAAATCAACAACACATCAGAGAAACATGAAAACCAAGATTTTTATACGTGGAAACCCTATTAGGGGAAAAACCACGGTCGATGTTAGTCCACAAGATTATACCCTGTTAGAAGTATAATGAAAGAAATGAATAGGGAATGCACATGTAATCAGGCATACTACCTAGAGCTCACTACTTAGAGGAAGGCTCATTGCCTTACATAAAATAATCAGATTAAATCCATATGATGAGGTTGCACTGAGAAATTAGCTTCTACAAAAACCTGATGATAGTTTTGGTTAGGTAAAGAAAACATTCTACACACTCTTCTCAAAATCCTTCACACCCTGCTCAATCTCTTTCGCACTTTGCTCTGATCCTGAATGATTTGATATTTATTCGCACATATATACACCAAGCATACATTTACAATGAAGAGATAGTCACTCTTATATATCTACTATAAATATTTACATCAACAACTCTGTCAGCCAAGAATAAAGAATAAATTACAATTGTTGTCCTTAATACATGAAAAAATCTTGATATGCACCAGCCTAAGTCAATCACAACATAGTGAGAACCTAAATCAACATCCTTGAACATGCCAAACAATAAAATATTAAACCTCATGGATCCACAACACGTTACCACCATCATGTCAGCCAAGAACATGAAAACTTGAGAACACATCAGAAAATTATTCGATCATGATCCAACCAAACAATGCATACGCACAACAAGGATAGAGAATGATCTAGAATCATCCATGAACATCATAGGAACATGTACAATAACTGACATTATCATAATTTCATCCTCTTATTCCAAAAACACCTGCTACAATAACAAAGTGACTGTAGGAACACAAAAATTCATAACTTCCTCAATTCTTGATGCATATCATTGAAAGTTTTAGAAAACATACTAGATAGGCTCGGAAACAAACCCTTTAGTGCATGAAACCTAAAACTCAATGTACAAAATTTTTCACTATTCGGATCTTCACAACATCACAGACTACCTGTAACATATTTATTACAATTTTCTTAATATCCTCAACATATACAGCCTTCAAAATCACCAATGCTAATAGTGTTGACATCAATGACAACCACATATCAGGAATACAACCACAACATCCAATAGGGATGAAATTTTTAGAATGTCTCAAAAAGAAGATTGATGCAGAGTAGGGGTGGAACTTAGACAATTGATACCATATTTCACAACAAATGGGCTAATGCTCCTTCAAGGCCACAAAACTCCAATAAAGCACCAGTGCTTCAAAATATTCATCCAACACTTGAGAAATCTTAGAAAATGTTAAAATAATATGTGTAGACCAACAATGACTCACAAGAACTCAATTTTCCCAAACTACTTGGCATTCCCTTACAAATAGACCTAATTCCTAATAATACTCCAAAATGACAAATATTGACAGAAAATTCAAGGAAGACTTAATATCCACAAATTGAGAATATTTTTAGATACCCTTTTGGCTCTTATTTAAAATATCCCAAAATGAGGTGGGGTTGTTTTGTACGGACATACCCTAATTTTGACTTTCCTACTTTTCTAGGCCTTGAAGGTGTGGTAGAAAATTGGGTTTTTTGACCCTAACTCTCATTTTATGTATGATATAAAAAATATAAACATAGTTATAGATACCCATTTGGGCTTTATAAAACATATCTAAAATTTAGATAGGGTTGTTTTTGAATGAGAGGGCTAAAAACTGACTTTCCCAGTTTGCAACTAGGTTTGTTTCAAGAAGGTATCAGACCTTCAATTGTCTTCCATGCGTGTAACCTCCATTATTTATATATTCAAATTTGAAGAATCAAAATAAATTCTATTACAGTGCTTTCCACCAAGTTTGAGAGCTTTTCACTAGAGGAATGGAGGTATTTCCATTTTTCTTTACTTCAAACTACCCTAACTAGGGTTTCAAGTGGTTTAGAGTAGAATTGCTCTAACTTGAACAAATCTTAATGAAAATCAATGAGACCAAGTGAAAAAAAACGTATTTTCAAATATTCCTCATTTCCAATTATTCTTAGGCCATAACAAGCCTGTACAAAATAAAATAACATCAATATAACATCCAAATTTGTAGGAAACAAAGGTATTTTATTGCTCCAACTTCAAGATATTCAACAACCACCCTCTCTAACCATGTCTTAGAACTTAAAAATAATTTTTAAGGAATTTAAAATAGATTCCCAATAGTTACAAACTAAATTTCAACTTCCAACCATTCACCTTCCACTTTGGCAACAAAAGAAAAAGTTGTTTTGTGCAACTATGACAACATTTACACTTTTTCCATTTTGACAATTTGACAACACCTATCCTCCTAAGTCCTCATGTAGACTCTTAAAAATATGAATTGATCCATAAGGATCTTATTACATGAGGAAAACACAAAAACCAAAACAAAATGACTATTTTTTCCTCTTGGAGGCATGAACTTATGGGTGCCCTTGAACCATACTCCCGGGGAAGAAAAGAACTCAAGCTCCTCTTGAGTTAGATTCTGCAATATGAGAACCATTCTTGAAACCTCTTGTCTGGTGTCTTTAAATCCATTTTCATTGTCCTCAAAATAGTCCCATGCTGGTTTCATCTTCATTGTAGGTTTCTTGAATATTTTACAAAGATGTTTGAACTTGTCAATATAAACTTGTCCTCCATTTGCACCTCTAAATCCTTCTTTCAACAATGCATTAGTAAGAACTATTTTTGACTCATTGAAATCACACTTGCCCCCACTTCTATATTTTTGTCTTCCTTCTCTATAGTTTGGACAAACTCCTTTTCACCCACAAACATAGCACTAAAACCCACCTGTGATTCAAGACTTTCCTCCTTCTCAGATGTTTTTTTCTCTTCCTTCATCAACGAAGATTCATCAATGTCTAGTTATGTTGTCCTCTCCTACATCCTTCTCTTATGAATGATCTCCTTGATGGGCCACTTTACCTTCTTCCTTATTGGTAGATTCCAACCACTTTCTTTTTTTTCTCTCTCAAAAAACTGTTGCATTTCAAGTTCCATTTTTTTTCCATTTCTTCTTGAATTTATTTCATTTGCTCCAAGGCTTGCCTCAAATATACTATTTCTTGTTCAATATCAATTTAATTTTCCTTCTCAACCTTCTTCTTTATCTCACTTTTCTCTTTTATTTTCTCTTGTTTCTTGCTTGGTACCTCTTTACTCTGCAAGTATCCATAGACTTTTCTCCTCAAATTTTCCATTCTTCTTTCTGAAACAAGTCTCTTTCACCTTGCTTCTTCTTCTCTTCATGATACCTCACCTTAGGCCCCTTTCTTTTCCCTTGGCCTAGTCTTTTGGAATCTAGGATCTTCCTTCAACCTACAAAAAGATTAAAAAAAAACTCCAAAAACATTCTTGCCCAAATCTCCAGGCTCTAATACCAATTTGATGTAGAACAAGGGTGGAACTTTTGTAATTGATACCATATTTCACAACAAATAGGCTAATGCTCCTTCAAGGCCACAAAAATCCAATAATTCACCAATTCTTCAAACCCTTCATCCAAAACTTGATACATCTTAGACAATGTTAAAATAACATGTTCAGACCAATAATGACTCACAAGAACTCAGGTTTCTCAAACTACTTGACATTCCCTTACAAATAGACCTAATTTCTAGTAGTACTCCAAAATGACAAATCTTGACACAAACTTCAAGGAAGACTTGATATCCACAAAGTGAGCATAGTTTTAGATACCCTTTTTTCTCTTATTTAACATATCCCAAAATGAGGGGGGGGTTCTTTTGTACGCATAGGCCCTAATTTTGATTTTCCTACTTCTCGAGGCCTTGAAGGTGGGGCAACAAATTGGGTTTTTTGACCATAAATCTCATTATATGTATGATATCAAAAATGTAAACCTAGTTCTAGATACCTATTTGGGCTTTATATAATATATCTCAAATTTATATAGGGTTGTTTTGGAATGAGAGGGCTAAAAATTAGCTTTCCCAATCTACGACTAGACCTGTTTCAAGAAGGTAGCAGACCTTAAATTGTCTTCCACATGTGCAACCTCCATCCTCTATCTCTACCAATTTGAGGAATAAAAATAAATTCTACTACAATCCTTTCCACTAAGTTTGAGAGCTTTTCACCAAAGGAATGGAGATATTTCCATTTTTCTTACTTCAAGCTACCCTAACTAGGGTTTCAGGTAGTCTAGAGTAAAATTGCTCTAACTTGAACAAATCTTAATGAAAATCAATGAGACCAAGTGCAATAGAAATTAGATTAAAATATTTTTCATTTCCAATTAGTCTTAGTCCATAACAAGCCTATATAGATCCGTACAAAATAAAATAACAACAATGTAACATCCATATTTGCAAGAAACAAAGGTATTTTATTGCTCCAACTTCAAGATATTCAACAACCACCCTCTCTAACCATGTCTTCGACCTTAAAAATATTTTTTAAGGAATTTCCAATAGATTCCCAATAGTTACAAAATAAATTTCAACTTCCAACCATTCACCTTCCACTTTGGCAACAAAAGAAAAAGTTTCTTTGTGCAACTATGACAACATTTACACTTTTTGTATTTTGACAATTTGACAACAGCTATCCTCCTATGACCTCATCTAGACTCTTACAAAAATGAAATGATCCATAAGGATCTTATTACATGAGGAAAACACAAAAACCAAAATAAAATGACTATTCTTTCCTCTTGGAGGAATGAACTCATGGGTGCCCTTGCACCAAAGATGAACCATTCAAGGGCTATGTAGAAAGGTTCTAGTTCTTCTTGAAAAAGAATACACAAAATAGAATTTCAGAAGACTCCTTAAATTTGGTGTTCCTAAGAGGATTCAATTATTATTGTATGGATGAACATAATATTATTGGGTCATGAGATGTGTCACAATTAACTTTTGAAGAAATCTGTAAAGTTTGTAGAAACTATTCAAGAAACTTTACCAAGAGGACAAGGGGGAAAGAACGTTTTCCATCAACAAGAAATCTAATGGAGTCTCAAAAGTGGAATTGAGTAACTTGTTTTCCAACATGAAATAAAATATTATGTCATTTAGCTACCCAATTGGACACTCTAGACATAAAGAAAAAGCAAGAAGAGCTAGAGGAAATCCTAACTGAATACTGCCCTAACTATAGACAGAGAAAAACTAATTGTAACTGCAAAAGGGTATCAAGTATCACAAAGGATAGACCAAGGAAAACAAACTTCCAATAATTGGAGGGTGAATATGGACAACTAATATACATTGCACAAAGGATTCCATGGAAACTATAGTAAGCTTCGTATGCCTCAATATCCTTTGAATTTCAATATACAATTTCTAGTTAGAAATCAACACTTCTCTAGTTGGAACTCTCAACCTTGGGTAAACACACAAAAAAAATGGAAAAATCCCCAACCAAAATGGAGCTAGCAACAACGACCCATGTGGCCACAACAAAAATTTCAAGGATCTAACTACAATCTTGAATGACCATATCAAAACCAATGTCAAAATAAATGGAAAAAGGGCTAGTAGTGGCAAAACCTAAATATAAATTACCAACATCACTTACATCCACAATAATGAGAAATCATACCCAATCCAAAAAATTGATCATCTCAACCACCAAGGGTACGTCAACTATTAGCCCAACTTGCACCTAACCCAAATAACAAGCTTGTTCAATAGGCCTACACTAACAAGCTTATTCAATACCTAACTTATGGGGTAGCGGTGAGTGATGTCCACCTCAGATAAGGGAAAACATTGGTTGGGCCTTCATCCCTTCAAATAATTGAGTTGGCAGATGAAGAAACCTTAGAAAAATCCTTGGAGAATCCATCTATGGAACTTGAGTTAAATCAGGTGAACCAAACCACTTCAAGTCCATAGCCTCCATTCCCTAAATATTTAGCTATTCAAAAACATCAAAACCAAGATAAAATTAACCTATTAGGTAACTTCAAAATGTGTGTATAAAGATACCTCTCATACAAGCCATCAAGGACATTCCCATTTACACAAAAATAGTGAGAGACCTTTGTCTTAAAATACCAGGGAGAAAAAGGAAGGACCCTTAGACTATACATGTCTTAGGGAATCTTGCTAACGTCATGTTAGGGAATATCACTCTCCCTAAGTATATAGACCCTGGAAGTCTAGTTGTGGACATTAAGATAAATGGTACCCTCATCAAAAACACCTTGATTAACTTGGGGGAAACCATCAATGTGATGACTAAGGAGACAATGAAACTATTGCAATTAGTAAAACTTAGACCTAAACCCACTATTTTATAGTTGGCTAATAGGTCAATGGTAAAACCTAAAGGCATCATTGAGGAATTAGTCATAGCTTTGGATTCATGGGAGTACCCTATAGATTTTGCAGTACTGCAGCCAAAAGATAGCCTTGCAAGTTATCCCCTTATTCTAGGAAGACCATGGTTAGCAAACGATGATGCATTTATAGGTTGTAGGTCTAGAAACATGATAATCTCAAATGGAAATGTGACTAAGAAGTTGGTCTTTTATCCACCAGCCCAACCTCATGCAGATTTAGAGTAGACTATATGGCCTACCCTAGATGAAGAAGACCAATATTCTCTATAGACTCTCATGACCATTGAATGTAGCCCTTTATTCAAAAATCAATATGATTATGATTTAATTGGATGCATTATACAAAATAACTATAGTAAGAACATGTAGAAACAATATTTTCTATCATGTCTATAGGATCCTTTGCAAAATACTATACCTATCAATTCATCAGAATCAATATCTCATCTTTTCCATTCTTTACTACCACAACAATGTGTCCTAGGTATTTTTGAATTTGGAATTTCATCTATACAATCAAAATCCAAGATCTTAGAAATTATTCCAAGTAGAATGTCGAATGTTAACAATGAACTAACCATTGAGTAGCAGACTTCTCTAACCACTATGTTGCAGGAACACATAGAAAAATTTGCATGGGACTACCATGAAATGAAGGGAATTTATCTAGAAATGTGCATGCATGAGGTCTATATAAATTATGGATTTAAACCAATTAGACAACCCCAAAGGAGGATGAACAATTCACTTAGAGATATAGTCAAAATTGAGCTACAAAAATTACTTGATGTAGAATTTATTTACCCTATTTCTAATAGTCAATGGGAGTCACCTCTAGTTATTATCCCTGAGAAAGGAGGGAAATGGAGATTATGTGTGGGTTATAGAGAATTAAACATCACCAATAGAAAAGACCACTTTCCACTACCTTTCATTGATCAAGTGCTTGAATCCCTAGCAAGTAAAAAGTACTTATCCTTTCTAGATGGATTTAGTGGCTATAACTAGATTAGAATAGCTCTATAAGACTAGGATAAAAACACACTTATACACCCTTAGGGCACATATTCCTATTCTATTCTTCCCTTTGGACTATGTAATGCTCTAGCCACTTTCCAAAGGGTAGTGCTCAACATTTTCTCATATTTTGCACATGATTCCATGGAAATATACATGGATGATTTCATGTATGGGAAAACCTATGATGAAGCACTCAAAAATGTAGAGAAAGTTTTAAAGAGGTTTCAAGACCACAACCTATCCATAATTCATGAGAAATTTTTCATGATGAAGATCCAAGGGATTGTGCTAGGAAATTTTGTATGAAGTGAGGGGATTCAAGTGGATCCCAATAAAATTGAAATAGTCTCCACACTCTCTATACCACAAAAACAAAGATATGCTAGGAGTTTTCTAGGACATGCAAGCTACTATAGAAGGTTCATTCAAGACTTCAACAAAATTTTAGTACCCTTATTTTTCTACTCAAAAAGGATATAAAATTTGAATGGACCATAGAATTCCAACAATCTTTTGAAGCCCTTAAGACAATGCTAGAAAAATCACCTATCTTGAGAGGACGAAATTGGAATTTTCCATAGGAGTAGTACTTGGACAAAAGGAAGGTAATAAGGAATATTCAATATAATACATTAGAAAAAAATTACAAGGGGAATAACTCAACTACATAGTCATAAGAAAAGAGATGTTGGCAGTTGTTTATGCAATTAACAAGTTTAGGCACTATATCATAGGATATCTAGTCTTTATTCACATTGATAACACTGCAATAAGGTATTTAATGAATAAACTTGTGGTTGGTGGAAGAATTGTTAGATGGTTGTTACTATTGTAGGAATTTGATATCACCATAGTGGAAAAACCTGGTAAGGCAAGTGCAATGATATATTTGTTGTCTAGATTGCCCACTCAATTAGCAAAAGTTGTTGTTGATGATTCTTTTCTAGATGAACATATATTTTCTCTAACATTGTAGACATATTGGTTTACTGATATTGCAAATTACCTAGTAGTAGGGAAAATACCACCTCATTTCTCCCCTAGATAAAAGAGGCATTTTGTGCCCATACTCTTGGGTAGCATGTTATTTATTATATACAAGTGAAAAACATATTATGAGGAGATGAATAATAGAGGATGAGGTGTATGACATCCTCAAAGCATACCATGATGAACCATGTGGGGGAGATTTTTCAACAAAGATGAATGCACTTAAGATTCTCACCATTGGCTATTATTAACCAAATCTTCATAAGGATTCAATGAAATATACAAGGAGATGTGACAAATGTTAGAGGATGAGTAGGCCAAATAAGAAAAATGAGATTTATTTGCAACCACAATTGGCACTAACACCATTTGATAAATGGGGGCTATATTTCATTGGCCCAATATCACTAACACTCAATAATAAGGAGTATATCTTAGTTTGCACAAATTATTTGAAAAAATTGTAACTTCCTAGAGATGGTAATGTAGTCAAATTCCTATATGAAGAAATATTCACAAGGTATGGATTCTAAGAAAAATAGTGACAAATCAAGGTCCATAGTTCACATCAGAGCTGATTACCAAATTGGTTCAGGAGTATTAAATAATGCATAACAATTCAACACCCTATCATACCCAAGCCAATGGGAAGGTGAAAGTAACAAATGGGGAGATTGAAAACGTCCCGACCAAAATAGTGCATATTCATAAGAAAGATTGGGTAGACAAGTTACCTAAGGTAGTATGGGCCTATAGGACAACATAAAAAACAACAACATGATTTACACCCTATGAGTTGGTGTATAGTAAAACAAAAGTTTTTCCCATTGAATTTGAATACAAGACACTTAGAATAGCAATTGAACTAGATATAGATTTGACAAAAACATGAAAAGAAAGACCACACAATCTGACTAGACTAGATGATATTAGAATGGAGGTCATGCATCACATAGAGATTATTCAAAAACATATCTAGTAAAATGACATGATCAATATATAAAGACAAAAGAGTTTAGTATAGGTGATTGGGATTTATTATATGACTCAAGGTATAAACATTATAAAGGGAAGCTACAAACAAGGTGGTTAGGACCATATGAAATAGAGAAATTTTTCCCAAATGGAGCAGTCAAGTTATAAACTATAGATTTTGTTAGATTTTCACTATTGGTCAATAGTCATAGATTGAAAATTTACAAGAATCCAACACAGAAAGATAATTTTATCACTGCTCTAATGCAACAATCTGGACAATGCAATGCTTTAGATAAAGAAATTGAATAAACCAATGATCATGACAAAGTATTAATCTTGATGAATACATTCTAACAAACAACAAGGATACAAAGGTACACACTACATATTCTACAAATGGTTCATTAGATGAGCTACACAACTCGTCTACTAGGGTTGGCCAGGTATAATTTTCTCACAGCTACATATGCACACATTGCATAGGTGATCTAGTCAATAATTATTTTCAAACACACTCCATGATGTATTAGGGACTTGTAGCTTTATGAATGAAATCCAACACAGTTCAGAAAGGGACCTGTTTTTGAAGGTACCCACAACACACACTACTTAACAAGTTCAAAAATTTTCTTCCAACTTAATTGCATGTCATCCACATAAATTAAATTTCTCCATAGATGCAACCAGATGTATATCATATCATTTCATTCATCCTATCCCATGACACATTCCTTGATTTCCATACATTCAAAAATTCATTTCATATCCATAAGCCATACATTCCATAGCTTTCATTATCATGCACCACCCTGTCATTTCATCCATCATCCATTGCGATTAGGAAAATGTGAAATCATAATTATTCTGCAGACACTCCTAATCTTCACACAAGTTGAATTTAGTTCACTTCATATTGATAGGTACACATTCTAATTTACCATTATTAATATAGCTTGTAATTATTTTTCTATTTATTCACATTTAATTCTGCATGCTTCATACTCATTATCTTATTTCCATTATATGTAATTAAACCTTTAGCCTTGTAAGGTACAACTAAGTGAGGTCACTTAATGAATTTAGCTGGGGGGGAGAGTACATTTTTTAAGGTTTTCATTTTCATTTTCACCACCAAAAATACTAAATACCTTTCTACCTTTCTATAAAATTTTGTCATCATCCCAATTCTAATCAATAACCTAAGCCCAGTTTAAGTTGTAATAGACATAGTCTGAGTAGTTGGTAGTTGGTAGTTGAATTTCAAGAATTCAAGTATAGTAGATAGGAAGGATTGCTGAGGTCTAGGAAGGATTGGTGAGGGTAAAATTGTGAGTTTAATTTGCAAAATTTGAAAAAAAAAGAGTAATCTACCATCACGGGAGGAGATATTATTCATAGAGAACCTTCCTCAGAGTAGTAGATACTAGAAGATAGGTTAGTCTTCCTTATTTTCACAAATTCAAGATGGTTGGACTATTTCTTGAGGTTGACAGAGTACAATGAAGCTATGACAAAATAGTTTGTAGAGACACTACAACATGATGAAGCCACTATTCGAGGGCTAAAGTTATATGCTTTAGAGGCTACAATTATAGAGGTATTTGATCTATCAAGAGTACCTAAATTTCCTGTCAAGGAAAATGCAATAGCTACCAAGGTAGAATTCAGAGAGCCTAGAGATAATTTTGAGTCATCATACCAAGGTACCAAAATATTATCACTACCATGGGTATGGGCTTCTGCTACCTCTTATATTGTCAAATATCTTACATGTGATGGTAGACAATCTCTTCTTTATATTGTGCATTTCAAACTTTTGAATCACCTTCATTATAATGTGAGGGATAATGTGCCAAATTTTATTTATAACTTGTTGAAGAGAATGGGGAATGGATACAAATAGAAAAAAAAACATTTTAGCCATATCACACTATTGTTTAGTTACCCTACTTGTGAAAAGAAGTCTAAGGGTTCAACACCTACATGTCTCTTGGGAAAGATTTTTAATTTGTAACCATATTAGCAATATACTTGAAGAACCAGTTGTTCCAAAGAATTTTGAATCACCTACTGCATCATTTAGAGAAATTCCCTCTAGTTCACATGTTTCTTCACCTACCTACAACAAGGGAGAATCAAAGGAGCAAATTTTGTGAAGGTCACCACTCATAGCCTTTGATTAGCTTGTAGCAGGGGATGTCTAGGAAACTCCAACTTATTCTAACACATCAAAAACAAGAAAGAGGAAAGGTGAACCTTCCCCTTCTCCCAAGAAATTGTAGAAGAAGAAGGCCACCCAACCAAGGCATTCACACCACCTGAAAAGGAAAGGTGTCATGAGGGGTTGTGTGAAGAAACAAGAAGAAAATATTACTATGATAGTGGAAGATTCAAACTTGCAAGATAATATTTTTAAGGATATACATACATTTATTAAAATTAAATGGTATGTTTCCCACCTCTAAATCTAACTTAGAAGACATTTTTGTTGCTAATAAAACTAGAAGAATCCCACAAAGCCCTAATTGTGAGGGTTGTGCATATACTCGGGTTGGTGATGACCAAAATTTTGAAGAAGATGAGAATTTGTTCATAGAAGAAAGAAATGTAAAGGAGTTATAGGAAGCATTAGAGAGAATTAAATAGTTAGAGGAACTAGTGAAAACATATAAACAAAGAAACAAGGAAAGGGACTTAAAGATCAAATAATTAGAGGAGAAACTTCATAGATATCGACATGGGTCTAAACTAGAATTGCTTGTCCAACTTTCTATAGTAAAGGTAAGGAACACAAAAACCACAACTACAACCAAGGACCCCCTGTTGTTTCCTTAAGCATACCATGATGCACAATCCCATTGAGGATTGTCTCTAATTGGAGAGGCTCATGTGGAGGTGCCACCAGAGGAATTTTCTTGGTTTTATTTTCTTTAATCTTAAATTTAGAGGTGATTTTTTCTCTTTCTTCCTCTAAAATCTCCTCTATTTGAACCTATTTCATTTTGATATGGTTTTTAGGATTTACATGCTTCTTCTCTATAGTTTTTATTTGTGCCAAGTTTCAGATGCAACTCTTCTTCTAGTAGAAGTAGTTTATATAGATTTAGGGCTATAGAGAAATTGTAGTAGTAGATGTGGACCTATTGGTCCTTCTAGCTCCTTGGGAAACTAAAGGATTAATAAGATCAAGTTGGTGATCTACCACAAGGGTTCCTAATGTAGATTTTGGTGGAATACCCCATTTCTTATGAAATTCATCTCTATGTTTGTTAAGATGATCCTCCACACATATTTTATGCATCTTATGCATTATTTCATCATAATTACCAAATATTTATGCTATTATGTCCTTGGGTTTGTTGAGAAGAATATTAGGATAAGTTTTTATCTACTGTGTGGAGACTTCACCAAGCTATACTTGGCTCTATAACTTCCATGTAAGTATAATATTTATCTACCAAGAATGTAATTTTACCTTTGTGTATATGTACAATACTAGAGGGGAATCTATCCATGGCTTGCATGCCAACTTGTAGGGTTTTAAAATATCCCCAAAATATTATGGTGCAACTCTTATTATCACTACATCCTCTCATATGGTTTTTAATTTGTGCAACAATACGAATGTGTCTTTCCTAGACCTTTCCCTTAAAACCAAGTAATTCATTTAGGAAGTAAAATGCAAGGAAAATGATAACAATTCCATACCTGAAGTTGTACCCTATTTTATTTTCTCTCTTCAAATTTTCCATCAATTGCTCTCTCATGACATCATAGAGGTCAAAATATTTTCCTTCCTTTACCATCGAGTAGGTAGTGTGAATTATGGTACTAGTGGATGATCCCTCTTTATTTGCAAAGTAAACCTTATAATTATTGTCCATTGCTGCATACTAGACCCTTGGATTGGTTATTTCATTTGATGAAGCCTACTATTAGTTAGTTTTCTATTATTTCATTACATGCTTTAGGCATCTACAAATATTTATTTCATATATATCCCTAAAACTTTAATATATTTTATGATCATTATCCAAACTTGGACTTGGTTTAAAGTCTATGTAAATATGATTATGATATGATAGTTATTGCATGGTTAATATATGGATATGTATGAAATAAAATGAATATATGTGTTTAAATTATGGTTATTAGTATTTTGTAGACTTTGTGTGAACTAACTCTTTGTAGTGAAGGAGCCAGAGCCAATAGACTATAGCCTGCAACAATTGGGAGGTGTAGCCTACAACCAAAGGGAGTTTCAATAGCAATGCAAGGGAAGATAGAAGAATGCAATAGCTGCATTATTGGAGGTGTCTACTTGTCATGATTGTTGTGAATGATCACATAATTTAATAAGACTATTGAAGGAGAAGAATTCTAAGTACTACAAATGGGAGTGTAACGTGACTATTTCCATAGTTCATGTTTCGGTTTAAAACCGTTATAGTATAGGTACAATCCTATTTCAATTATTCTTCCCTTGCAATTATGTTTCAATTACTCAAACTTTATCACACTCTATTTTATAGGGAGTGGTGATTTATGATTAGATTTATGTTTTGAGTCCTTTTTTTTAATAAGACTCTTGTGCACCTATATAAATGGTTTGATGGTTGAGTTAGTTAGTTAGAATAGAGAATAGAGAAGATAGATTTGTTCAGTTAAGTTTATGTTTTCACATAAAGATTGTTTTTCTTTCTCAATCATGATCTTATGCATAATACATTCCAAAAGAATCTCTTTGGATTGTGATATTTTCAGTTATGCAATGAGATATTTTCAATTATTATTATGTTAATATAGTTTGAGTAGCTAGATTTGAGTTCACTTTTGTGGATATAGTCACTTGAGAAAGGGCCACTCAAGGTAATTGTTCCCCACATTCTTTTTTGTACATTTATTTTTTCTACAGTAGTTAGTTTCATAATTATGTTTGTCTTAATTAGATTCTTCATGTGGTGAATATAAATAAGATCTTGTCCTATATCCATGCTTTAGTTGTTTTATGAATTATTCTCCAAAGTTAGTTACTTTAGTTGAGTTAGCAAGTATTGGTTAATGAAAATATTCATTTCTTGATAATGAACTAGTTACAGTCCTTAGCTTTAAGCACCCATAGCAATAGCTTCAACATTACCTCTTTTCATAGTTATGCAATTTATGATTTCCAATATGTGTAAACACCTATGCTAGGATGATATAGGTAGTGAAGAGTCTTTAAATGCACATACAATGCTAGCATTATCAAAATCTTATGTTAGCCCTAGTTGATAAATTAAATGAAGGCCTTTTGAGGGTTTAGTGCACTGTTTAGTTGGACCCCCTCTGAATTGTGTGTTTGACACCAATTTTCTTGAACATTAGTAGGCCTCTACATAATTTACACTCAAGGTCCTTTTTTAAAAATTTTCCCCAATCAGTTTTGTAACTTTCTCATTTTTTATAGCCTTCATCACTGGAACTAGTTTGCTTGAACTCAAACCAGTAACAACCCTAATTGATTCCTTGGTGATTCTATAGGGCTTATCAAGATACATAAAATCATCATGAATTATTCTCAAAATATACCACCTATTCATGTTCATCGTAGATGTCAGGGTATTCCTTCCATACATCCATTTTTTTAGCTCCCACATTTGCATATTCTAGTTTTTAATTGTCATCATCATCCAAGATTTTATCTCTAAGATCCTTAAACCTCACATGATTGATTTCATTCAACATGGAGTGAATGTATATCTTGACATCCTCTGTGTATACAACATCTATTGGAACAAAGGAAAACTCTCCATCCTTTCCAACCTCTATGGCCTTAAAAGGATACTTATTATATTTTGGCCTTGGTTTCTCAATAATATCTACCAATTGAGGAGTCACCATCACAATCCTTTTTAAACTCATAAACTAGGGTTTTATGAAGTAGCAATTTTAAAAAATACCTTTGTGTTCCATCTCTAGGGTTTCACCTTTAGCTGATTTAAAATTTGCTAGATCTTTTGAATGTCTTCTTCCATAATACCCTCACAAGGCATAACCCATTATCTACCCATAAAGTAACCAAACTTAAAGGGAAAAGACTTGGTAGAAATTATACTACTTAGGTTTGGTTCTAATTTATGATCTACGTTGGGAGAGAAGATCCAACAACTATGTAGAAATATTTATAACAACTAAATAAAAAATAATAATTTTCTTAGATTAATCAACAATAATGTCAACAATTGGTATATAAAAGTACATAAATAAATAATAATAATAAGATTATTCCACAAAATAGCAATCAAATTTCATCTTCAATAAAGACAAGACTAACAATATTAGTGACGATAGCCATCTAAGACAAATTAATATTTTATATATGTATGCATTCATTCATTTGATTAGAGGTTCTCAATTGTATATCCAAAATGCTTAAATAAATCTAAGAATGTATTTATATTTTTATAAAATAAATTTATACTTGTGTAAGGGGGAAAATAGATATGCATGAAGAGATAAAAAAATGCTTGAATTGAAACTAATCTAATCCAAACAAAAGCTATGATTCATACCCATTACTCATGAAATGAAGTTTTTAAGCTATTGAAAACAAACAATGAAATCCTAAGAAATCATAACAAATTCAAAAAAACAGAAAACTTTACCATCTCATGTCGAAGTGTGTTCACAAAGATGTTAGATTGTTCATCGTATCAATTTGAAGCCTCTATTTGTGTGTAGAAAAATCTTCAAAGTCGTGCAATGTCATTGATCAAATATGTGAAAAGTTTGTCAAAAGATCGATTGTGATTTTGGGATTACTTCATTGTGAAAAATATGTTGATTCTCTGATCATTTTTTAGGAAGAAGATGACTTTTATATAGAATTTGTGTTTCAAAATTAACTCTCAAGATCGTGTACTAGAATATCTTGATCAACGGTTGAAAGATGTTGAGAGGAAATAGATAGGAATAATCAATGGATTTTGATTACATAATCAGTGTGATTGAAGAAATTATTTTGAGTGTTCAGTGGGATTGAGGAAATATATTGAATAATCTATTGGGATTGAAGAAATCATGTTAAGCCTTTAGTGGGATTGAAGAATAGATGAATCAAACAAAAATAGATGAATCAGTTAGCCAATCGGAGTGAGCAATCGATGGATCGTAATTTTCTCAATCATGGAAGTGGGTGAGGGTAATTAATTTAATTAATTAATCCTTCTGAGTTGAACGTGCAAATCAAGTTTGACTTTTACAAAAAAATTTGTATTTGTTTGGATTTTACCTTTTGGATGTTGTTTGAATATTTTCTTTAATTATTCAAGTTTAGGGGAAAGTGATTAAACTATTATATTTTAATAATTTAAATGACTTAGGTGAATAGAGATGTTATTTAATTAATCAGGAGGAATAAAGTTAGATTAGGATTTTATTAAACAAATGAAATTTATTTAATTAGACAAAAATCTGAAAAAGTGAATTAATTAAATAATGTAATATTATTCAATTAATAGAGGAATTAGTGTTTTAGGACTTTATTAAGTAAACATGAAATTTATTTAATTCATCAAAAATGGTGAAAAGGTGAATTAATTATAGAGGAAATTAGGATTTTTTATGTATTTGGTGTGAAATGCAGTGATATTAAGTGATAATGATGTCGATGATGCAAAAATGTCATTTAGAATGTGTGATATGTGTTAGGTCATTTTTACATGTATACATTTTTCCCCTCTTTGAGACAAAGTAGTGGTTGCTTTGTTTCAAAGAATTCAATGTTAAGATCAAGATTTGAAAAAAAAAATATGCCCCACTGTGCCCCAGTGGTCAACGGACTGATGGTAGGACACTAGGCTACTCCCTCAAGAGGTTGGCCAAAAATATCAATTTTTAGGTCAAGCTCGCGATAATGTTCTATTTCAATTTAGATGCATAGAGGATGAAAAATTAAGTTTATAGGCCTCTCGTTGATAGTTCAAATGATCTTGGGAGGTCCTAATTTCAACCTAGGAAGGTTTCCTAGGTAAAAAATTAGGGTTTGGGGGTTCAAAATAGGAAATTAGGGCTTATTTCTCCTCATTTGCACTCAGAGCCTATAGAAAATTCTTGCCTCTTGATTTTTCGATTTGTCGATTGTTGAGGAGCTATGTCGAGGATTCAAGGAGCCCCACATTATGTGGATGTGGTTCACGAGTTTGAATGGCCTCCAAACATTGGTGCCCCAGTATGTACCCTTTCCTTTCATGTTTTCGACTTTCCATTTTTGTGTAATTAATACATGAATTCAAAGAAGTTGATAGCGTTAAAATTCATGTTTTGTTCATTTTTGTTTCATTTTAAGCACTTTTAATGTTTTTTTCCATTTCGATTTTGAGTTTGTTTGCTGCACTTGACCAAAATGTTTGCCTTTGATATGATTTTTTGCTTTTGTTTTTGCCCTTGCCTGATATTTTCGCTTTTGATTTTCTTGTTACATTTTATCCGCCTTTGTCAAAAATTTGTGCTTCTATGAAAGTTTTTCAGGGTATGTGCAAGATCATGATGGGCCAAAAAGTGGTGATATGTAAGTGATATGATGGCCCATGTGGTTGATGACCTTTTTTATCCAAAATTGATGAAATGAAAAGGGTTTTTAAAGGAGATTCTCACCTTTCAACCAATATAAATTATGCTTTACTTTGAATTTAATAAATTATTATTATTCATTTTCTATTTGAATTATGACTAAAGTCTTGATTGATAAGTTGATTGAAAAAAATCTATAGCTTTCAAACGGTATCACATTTTTTGGATATGAAACATGTGTCACATTCTATACATTGCATACTATAGGATTAGAAAAAAAATGAATTTCATGAACTTTTGACCAAGTTAAGGTGGCCAGACTTACGAGTTTTTATATTTTTTAAAAGTTGTAATAAAATTTTTATAATTAATTATTTACTTGGAAAAAAATTACAAAAAAATATGCATCACATCAAGACATGAGTCCTCTACTTATATCTAAAATATTATAAGAAAATATTATCATTTTATTGTGGTTAGGGTGGTCAAATAGACACTTACTTCTTATTTTTTCCCTGAAATTTAAGTACTACTGCATTGAAATTTCAAATTTTCACCAAATAGATTTTAAAAAAATAAAAATAAACCCTGTAGTTTAGAAACTACATTCAATTTTCTATAGATTCTATTCTTACATATTTTTGAACGGGTGGGAGGGAATTCTAGTGGTTCTCTGGTAGTCGGTAGATTATATTTGTGGGAGGCCCCCCCTTATTCTAGCAAGCTGACTAATTATGGTGGGATCTTGAAGAACCCATGAATGAAGTTGAACCCCTACATGTTAACTTCCCTCTCTACAATCAAACACTTATACTAGTCTAGTTAGGCTACAAATCTGAATCTTTTTATCTCTTGGAGGTATAAATACTTGGAAGGATGGTCAGGAAGAAGGGACACGGTTCTATAATTAGTTCCACTACAACCCTTCTCTCTGACCTCTTTTAAAGATGGGGAATTTGTAAATCATATATAGATAACTTATTCAAATTTTTATGTCAGGTTGCCCAACTCGGATTTTCTGAATTTTCATCACCACTTAAGGGCCTATTTTTTCCATGATGATCCTACACATACTCTTCACTTTTTTTAACGCTTTTGATAAAAGGTCACCACTTTCACCTGTTGTTAGTTATTTTGACAAAAATGTACCCACTTTTGAAAAGAAATGGTTTCTTTTTCTTTGCATAGAGTTTTGAGTCAGTGTTTCTATGATATGAGGTTCATTTTGCATTTTTGTAGGGAATTATTAACATTGTGGGTTGAATGGTTGTAGGCAATTCTCAATCCGCTTATGTTGAGGGATTGACGACCGTGAGAGTTTCTTGATTTGACAGTTGGGTTTCAAGAGTTGGAGTGAGATGTTTTAGATGTTGTTGGGTTGCAACACATTTGCTACATGTCGACTATCAGATTTCACATAGCTATGATGACCACTCTTGTGGAGAGGTTGCACTCAGATACCTCATCCTTTCATTTACCTACTAGTGAAGCTTACTGAGGAGGTGAATCTATTTTTGTTGGTGTGATTTTACTTCATGTATGAGCTTGGGAGCACATCCCAATTACTCATCTTGATGATATTTTGGAGGATCCATATTCTTATCATTATGGTGATTTTCTTCACTACACCTAGCCTGGAAAAATTTCTCACTGGCATCATGTTTTAGATGATATGTCAGGTTTTGGATGGAAGCCATGTTTGGATTGTGAGGTATGGCTCGACAACCAGAAGCAATTACCATTTTGTAGACATGCTCAATGGCTTATTGGTCGCGTTCGTTCCTTGCTAGAGAGATATCTAGCTGATAGGGTTTGTTGGAAGTTTAGTGATAGATAAGGCCATTTTGTAGATGCTTATGAGGCTCATTTTGGCCAGACTACCAAAGAGGTTTGTGTATGGGGTTTACACGCTGATCATGATGCTATCATTATGGAATTTAGATCTCTTTCCCCATTCAAGTGGGGATGGATTGTTGGTTTAGCATATCTTGGGACTATCCCATACTTTGACCAATGGTGGGTGTGGCGTATTTCGTTGAGGTTTACCAATCCTACTGGTGTTCTTGTAGTAGGTAGAGTAGTTATTACTGGTTGTTGTGCTGAGTGACAACATGTTCAGATTGTCATTGAGTAGCTAGAAAAAGTCCAATAGGATGGTGGGAAGGGTGGACAAGACGATCCTATGCAACATGACCATGCACAGGTTTTAGGTCCTCCCCCACCACCTAGAGATGTAGCAATGTAGTTAGCACAAATGAAACTTGTGAGGGATGTAGAGGTAGTGTGGTGATAAGATGCGGAGGCTCAGATTGTTATACTTACTATGGAGAGAGACACAACTCAATAGGAGATAGATGGCTTCAAGGTAGAGTGAGACACAGAGATTGGGCGTCGTCTTGTTTTTGAGACATAGTTGAAAGTTATTACAACTAAGAGGCCTTAGGACAGAGTGTGATGGCCTCTATGCAGAGCGAGATTGGTTGATGATGGAGGCTACATATTATTAGACTCTATATTATTCCTTTGTACCTAGGGCTCAGCAATGGCCATGCTTCATAGAGCTGAGTACTACTATCGGTGTCAAGTTAGGTGGGAATTCCATTAGATAGCTTTATCAACCACATCCTTCTCCCTACCATAGTGAGGATCCTTAGAGTTCTTCTCCTTTAGCCAGGCAATATTATTATTATTCTTGATCGTTATGATGTTCATTGTATTATTGTAGACATGAGTTTTTATATATATTCATTTGCCTAGTTGAGGCCTTGTACATATGTTATTTTTTGTATTATCTTCTCAGACATGTTTCATTATGATGATGTACCTGACATTCTCATTTTTTATGATGATATATATGAGATATACATGTTTTGATTTGGCTTCATTATGTGTTATTTTATGGTCACAGATGATGATGTATATATGATTATGTTTATGTTTTGTACTTTTCTAATATATGCATATGATATGGATGGATGGATTGATCATAATTTATTTCATATGATTTTTTATTATGTATATGATGGGTGTTGATATATGATGGATTTATGCTTTATACATGATGCATGATGTTTTATTGCTTTATTATCATCATGATATGTATTGACAATATTATGAATGTAAGATGGATATGGGAATATGATTTTTTTTTATGCAAGATGGATGTTAGTTAGAAAAAATATTTGATGATGGATAGAAATTTGATGTTGTTAGTTTGATGATTTTTCTTTTGCTTTGCATAGAGGCTTTGTATATTTAACAATCCTTTTTAATGTAGAAAATAAATATGATGCACTAGGGTATTGTTAACCAAGGTGACTTTGTATTCATTGCATGGACTTTGATTTGATATACAAAGAATATTCTTGCCAAAAACCAACATATGAAAATTTTATTTAAAATATATTTTTGGGTTGTGTTAAAACTTTTTGGACCAGTTACACAGAGAGGTATGAAATACCTAACATGCAACTGCTACATGCATTGTCTCAAAACAACTTCCATACACTCAATAAAGCAAGTATTTTCCATGGTAGTATCACAAAAACATATTTCAAATAGAAAACTGAAATGATGCTCAATTTCCCCCATTCCTTCTTCTCTAAATCCTTATGGACATCCAAAAGAGATCTTGGGAGTGAGTCAATAAATAAATAAAAAATATAAGACTATAAGGTAAAACAATTTTGCAGTATCACTTACCATATCTATTTTGAGCTTTCAGGTTATTATCCATTATTGATCATGTCTATTGTAGCAATGGATCCATTAAGGCATATCTTAGGGTGTTGTTGGTGAATTTTCAAAAGATAGGTAGTTAACACTTTGTCATTGTTTTTGTCTATTTGTAATCAAATCTTTATTATTGTTTTCTTGAAAGTTCTAGCTTTTTAATGTTTTCTCTATTTTTCTATCTGTTTTGTCAAAGGGTGAGTGTGACAATTTGTTTATTATGGACAAAAAGTTTATTGTTTATGATGATGGATTTAGAACCTTTTTAATTTTTTGAGTTTTATGATGTTTTTTTGTTGTTTTCAGGGGACTAACCTAGGGCCTCGAGGTCTCATCAAAGATAATCCTTTCCTACATTGTACACACAAAGGCTTGTAGTTCACTTGGTTTGATAAGAACATGTTTTTGATCTTTTTTGTTTTGTGAATATTTTTGGATTTGGAATTTTTTGACTAAGTTGAAAGAAAGCATGATAGATACCTAAGGGGACTAACCTACGGCCTCAGGGGCTAATAATTCTTGCCTATGTTATACACATAGAGACCATGTAGTTTGATTGGTTTGAGTCAAACCATAACATTTTTTGGGGATTTTGATGTTTTATGACTTTGTTTTGATTTTCAAATTTTCTATTTTCTATTTTTTATTTTTTTTTGTTTTCAACCATGATGGGATGCATAAGGATCTAAGCCACTACCTATTTCAAGAAGTTTCCCCTAGTTTAAGATAATACTACCTTCTTTAGGGGAGATAGCTATTGATGGTGTAACAAGGTTCAATACTTAATCAGTCATCAAGCCATGGTTGGACACATGTTTTATTATGGGAGGAATGGGTGGATCCTTCAAATAGCATTGGTAAATAATGATGTTGGTCTTATTTAGACGTAGTGCTTGTTTGCTAGGTTTTCTCTATGGTACATGGTCTAGAAGCACCATGAAGTGGTTTTCACTTAAAGAAATTTTTATTTCTCTTTACTATTTTTCTTGATTTTTGTTTTTTTTTAGATTTTTACCTTTTTTCTTGGGGTATTTTGACGTGCTTATGTGAATAAATTCTTGAGGTGGCTACTCTTTAGCAATTTGAATAAGGTTTATCCTTTAGGAGTAGCCAACTAATAAGATCCAGAGCCATAGCTTGCTGTAATAATGAATGGGCCCAACCAATTTGGTTCAAACTTACTGTTGATGGTGTTTTTAAGCACTTCACAACACAGGTAATACATAGGGGCATTACCTCTCTTGAAAGACAATCTTCCACAATCAAATTGCAAAACATTATCCCAAGGTCTATTGGATGTCAGGTCTTGACAGTGCTTGGAATATTTCAGCTGTTTATGTGATTTGCTGGAATCACAAGGTGGACTTATGGATGAGTTACAAAGCAGGGAAGTTGGATCTACAAATGGAGTTCTTAAGATGGGAAAGTTGTTGAGTGTTTGTTGTAGGTTCAAACAACAGTTTGGAACTCCATTTCAACATCAGATTTAGCTTTACAATGTGCAATGAACCTTGCCTAAGGTTACTTATTAAAAAAAAGGAAAAAAGGGCAAGGAAGAGAAAAGGTTCCTAGATCTGAAACTATGAATGAACAGTGATCATGGAGGCTGCTACATTAGACAAACTCCCCAAACTAGGTTTAGCTTGGCCAAGAGGATCCTACAGTTACACAAAACCACTGCAATCTTCTAATGACTGCAGATTTTCAGTTTGCATACACACATCATGAACATACAAATGAACTAAGTTGCAGCAATCAAATAAAGAAGCCCAGGATAACTTTGCACATCAGCTTGTCATCAACAAGTGCCAAAATTATGGGCTGGAAATTCATCAAATACTAAAATAGCAATCACCATCACCACTTCCATTCAAGAAACTATAACTAAAACTAACTTGGAAGGTAGAACCATGCACACATAATGAGCAAACTCAAAAGTAACACCCATAGATCATGCAATGTTGTTTTCTACTGCTGCAAAATGTTTTTTACAACAACTCTCCAACACTTACAAATGAGGGGAAGACCCCTATTTATAGTTTACCAAAGCCCAAATGAATGGTTATGATCGAGTTACATTGTGTGGCCCAGATTCAATTACATTAGGGCTTCACCTACCCCACAATATTCAGCAATTTAAAATACATATGTTGTCTTTTTCCTATTTTGTCTTGTAATGGCCAGTCACTGTAGCAGTTTTTCCTTCTAGCTAATTTCCCTTTTATTGTAGTTGAAACTGACTGAAAGCTACCTTCTCCCAATGGAATTTTAGCATTCCTCATTGGATCAAATGGTTATGTCGATGGACCCATGGTAAGATTCTTGAAATTAGAAATGAGAGGTCGAAATGTTGTTCTGGAAATGTTGTTTGAAAACAACCGATAGAGCATGGAACTTTGGATGGTATCTCCCGGATGCAAATTTGGAATTTGAAAGGTCAGGGGAGGATAAGACCCCATTTTAGCATCTGGGTCAAAGTGCATTTCGGATTTGGAGGTGTGCTTGTACATTCCAGAAATATGAGGCCGGAATACCGTTGTAGGAATGTTGTTTCAAAATGGTTGACAGAGCACGAAACTCCGGATGGTATTTCCCACCTGCAAATTTGGAATTTGAAAGGTCAGGGGAGGATAAGACCCCATTTTAGCATCTAGGTCAAAGTCCATTTTTTATTTGGAGGCGCGCTTGTACGTTCCGGAAACATGATCCTGGAATGCTGCTATAGGAATGCCGCTACAAGAATCCTGTTTAAAATGGCCGACAGAGCACGAAACTCCAGATGGTACTTCTCGGCTGCAATTTTGGAATTTGAAAATTTAGGGGAGGATAAGACCCCATTTTAGCATTTGGGTTGAAGTCCATTTTTGATTTGGAGGCGCACTTGTATGTTCTGAAAACATGAGCCCGAAATGCTACTGTAGGAATGCTGTTTCAAAACGGCTGACATAGCACAGAACTCCGAATGGTACTTCTTGACTGCAATTTTGGATTTTGAAAGGTCAGGGGAGGATAAGACCCCATTTTAGCATCTAGGTCGAAGTCCGTTTCTGATTTGGAGGTGCCCTTGTACGTTCCAGAAACATGAGCCCGGAATGCCGCTGCAGGAATGTTGTTTGAAACGGCCGACGGAGCACAGAACTTCGGATGGTACTTCCCGGATGCAAATTTGGATTTTGAAAAGTCAAGGGAGGATAAGACCCCATTTTTTATTTGGAGGCGCACTTGTACGTTCTGGAAACATGAGCCCGAAATGCCGCGGTAGGAAAGCCGCTGTAGGAATGCCGCTGTAGGAATGCCGCTGCAGGAAAGCCACTGTAGGAAAGTCATTGTAGGGAAGCCATTGTAGGGAAGCCGCTGTAGGAAAGCCATTGTAGGAATGCTGCTATAGGAAAGTCGTTGCAGGGAAGCCATTGCAGGGAAGCCGCTATAGGAAATCCGCTGTAGGAAAGTCGTTGTAGGAATGCCGCTGTAGGAATGCCACTACAGGAAAACAGTTTTGGATTTTTCAAGACCTCCTGAAACTTAATAAAACCTTGTCAGTTCACTTAGGTACCACAAAAACATCCAAAACCCATATGAAATCTATCCCCAAAGTCAAAGAATGAAGGGAATAGCGAATCGGCTGGGGAGGGGAAGCCCGAAAAACCCAAGACTTAGCAATTTTTTATATTCTAGGGGCAAAATATGGTCAGCCAAAAATGAGACTTTGAAGGGCACGCAAAATGAGACAAGAGCAAAGAAGCCCTCCAGGAGCGAAAAAAGAGGGTCCCTGCCTATGGTAGGGCATGTGTGCGAAATATGCACAACACTTACCTTTACCATCTTGATTCAGTTGTACCTTCTAAATTTCTTTGAGTTCTATGTCACCAATTTGAAAGTTTCTATTTTTTATCCTTTTATTGTAGCGTTGTTTGAGTGGATTTTGATAAACCTACAAATGGTTTAATGTGCTCAAACAACTTTCATCTAGGAGCTCCAACTCATTCAATCTGGATACCTGATACTCTTCATTGCTAACCATGCCTTTTAGTGATATTCATAGTGAATGAATTTAGACATTAATAGGTAAGATAACTTCTTATTTTTAGATGAAGGAAAATGGTCTGGTACCTGTAGGTGTACGAATACTAGTTCAAAAATCCCATAAGGCTAGGGTTAGCTGCAGATGCCAATCACAAATGATGTCATTAATAGTATTTTTTAGTATCTTCAGGATGGTTTTGTTAGATGCTTCATCCTGACCATTTCCTTGGGGGTAGTGGGGTGTGGAGAATTTGTTATGGATAGATAACTTGGAACAAAGTTCTTTGACATGTTGGTTCTTGAACAAGGTCCCATTATTTGTTATGATGGTTTGGGGAATTCTATATTGACATATCAGGTAGTTCCAGATGAACTTTGATATCTATTTACAGGTGATGTAGGTTAATGGAATCACTTCTATCCACTTGGTGAAGTACTCAGTTATCGTAATGATGAACTTATGCCCATTTGAGGAAGTGAGAGAGATCTTACCTAACAAGTCCAATCTATACTACAAAAAAGGCCATGGTGTTGTGATAGGTCTTAGCTCCTGTGCTGGTGTGTGAATGAGGTCACAATGTTGCTAACATTGGTGACATTTTTTGTAGTCAATACCTTCTCACTCCATAGAGGGCCAATAGTATCCCATTTTTAGTAACTTTTATGCTAGGTTAGGTCCACTAGAGTGGGACCCACAAACATGTTCATGTACCTCTTGTAAGGCAGTTTGTGCTTCTTCTATGTCAAGACATCAGAGTAAAGTACCATCTAAAATTCGATGATATAAGGTGTCTCCTAGTATTGTAAATTGGGAAGTCCTACAGACAAAGTTTTTCTTTTGGGTGGTTTTCAAATGAGGGGGTATGATACCATGTTTGATATAGTCAGATGTATCATGGTACCATGGTGAATTAGGACTAACAAAAATAAACACTAGTTCTAATTCTGAGATATTGAATGTCAGTACGAGCAGTTTCTCCACAAGGAATTCATATTTAGAGATGTTTTGAAAAATATCAAAAAGGGAACCTATTGTTGCCATTGCATCAATTTCCTTGTTGTTGATTAGAGGAACCTATTCAAAGGTGATAGTGATAAAATATTTCAACTTTTATGCTGCAAAGACAACATAAAGACATGCTCTTTCTATGGGTGAATAGTTCACTTTGTAGCCCACTAGTGTTCAACTAATGTAGTAGACCACTCTTTCCTTGTTATTATCATCTAGTTGTGCTCAAAGAGCTCCTAATGCTACTTGTGTTGTAGAAACATAGAGTATCATTGCTTTGTTTGGAATAGGTAGTATGAGTACAGGAGGAGTAAGTAGATAGTCTTTGACTTGCTGGAATGCTTGATCACATCTCCCATCCCACCTAAAAGTATTGTGTTTGTGTAGGAGATGGGTGAACATATGACACTTGTCTTCTAGTTAGGGAATGAATCTCCTGATTGACTATAGTTTTCCCTATAAAATTCTTAGCAACTTCAATGTCTCTGGAGGAGGCATTTCTAGTATGGTTTTTACTTTTGTAGGATCTATCTTGATGCCTCTTCTCGACACTATGTACCATAGTACCTTTCCAAATGTTACTTTGAATACACACTTTTTTGAATTGAGCCTCAACTTATACTGCTTGAGTCTATTGAACACCATTGCAAGATTGGTCAAGTGGTCTTCTCTTTTGATGGACTTTGCTAGTATCTCATCTACATAGTCTTCTATAATTGTATGCAACATATCATGAAATATTATAGTCAATGCTCGTTGATAGGTCACTCTTGCATTCTTTAGACCAAACAACATGACATTCTAGTAGAAGGTCCCCCATGCACATGTGAAGGATATTTTATGCTAACCCTCAAAAGATATTTTTATCTAATTATATCCTTAAAAGTCATCCATTAGTGAAAAAAATTCATGTCTTGCTATTAGATCTACGATCATGTCTATACTTGGAAGAGGGAAGTCATCTTTTGGATAAGCTTTGTTTAGATCTCATAAATTTTCAAAGATTCTAATGCCCTTAGTGGGATTTGATACTGGTACTAGATTCGAGATCCACTCAAGATAATCAATTGGTCTTATGAAATCGACATCTATAAATTTCTTTACTTCTACTTTTACCAAAAGTGCAATATGGGGATGCATCTTTCTTAGCTTTTCCTTGATGGGTTTAGCTCTTGGAACTATGACGAGATGGTGTACGACCAATGTTGGATCTACCCTTGGCATTTTTGCATATTTCCATGTGAATTTTATCTTACTTTTGTTGATGAACGCTTAGAATTTCACTTTCTCCTCAATATCAAGTGGCGATGCATGGTATGTGATCTTGGGTGCTTCTACTGTGCCAACATTTATAGGTTCCACTTCTTCAACTAGGAATATTGATTTATCTTGATATTCAGAAATAGGGAGATTGAATCCTCCATCCTCAAGTGTCTCAAAGAGGTTTTCACCCTTAGATTTGTCCTTTATTTTTCTCTTTTTAGGATTTGATAGAGCCACATCATGGTTTTCCCTAGGGGATCTCACTTTGATTCTTACATTTTCCTTTTCATTTTTGCAACTAGAGGACACAATCTCCCCGCCAAATTATGCTTGTTCTTTGAGTTCCATGATAAACCTTACTTTTTGATCTCTTGATGGTATATTGGTGTGAAGTCCCATAAACTATGCAATTGCTTCATCATTTTGAAATTAATCCAAAACAAGTGTATGGTGTTGTTGGTCCCAATCTATTAATTGTGGATAGCAAAGGGGTAGGATGTCATCATTATCTACAAATTTTATGAAGTTGTTGAAATGGTTAATATGGCTCTGGCATCATTTTCCCATTGGGTATCTAGGTCATCGTCACTAAAGGTGACAAAGGAAGGAGAATCCCACTCATACTCGTTAGAGTCTATTTCATAAGTATAGTCATTGAATATAGGTTTGTTAAGTTGGATAGGGAATATATTTATGATAAATCTTTCAAATAAGTCCTGAATGGGTAAACCATTGTCCATATGATGGTAAATATCCAATGTCTTAACGTTAGTAGAAGGAGCTCCTCTCTTAAAAGAGGTACTCCAGCCTAGTCCCATGTTCTTCTTTCTTTGCTCCACTATGATAGGTTCTTGTCTACCTTGTTTATGTCACCCAAGACCACCTTTTCTAGTATATCCTATTTGTTGAGCTATTTTATATCATTTACTACTAAGATCTATGAGAAGGGGTTGTATTTTCTTTGATTCTTTTTGGTCTTCTTTGTAGATCATTGATGAAAAGTATTCTTTAAATATTTCCTCATCATTGATATCTCCCCACTTGGAAAATATCATGGGTTTTTCTAGTATTGCTACTACTTGAGTATGTTTGATCTCTTTAGGCCCTCCATATACTTTTGGTGTTGGGGAAAGCATTCCAATGAAAAAATATTGATTGAAATGATAGTTCCCCTTACCTTTGTCAAATACTTGAATCTTGGACTTAGGTTTTGGTTTCTCACTAGATGAGGATTTAGCTGAGGTTGATGGTAGTGTTGATGGGTCAACATAGGAGGAGTGAAATGAGATAGATCACTACTAGGCACATGCTAGATTTTTTTATATTTATCCTCCAACTTTGCACAACAATGGAAGGTTTTAGGATCAACATATAATGTAACCTCCTTTCCTTCATGAGAAAACTTTAGATATTGGTGAAATATTGAAGGAACCGCTTGTAGTGCATGAATCCAAGGGCATCCTAGAAGAAGGTTATATGGTAAATCAAGGTCCAGTACTTGACATGTTTTTGTTGTTGTTGGACCTATCTATACAAGAAGTGTGTTGGTTCCTTTTGAATACCTTTTGAGGTTGCCATAGGCCCTTATAGTAATTCTTTTTCCCTTGTCCATTACATCATCAGAATATCCCAACTGTTTAAATTTTTTTAAGGTACAAATATTTAGACTTGCACTATTATCTATCAATACTCTTTTGACCATGTGTTTGTGGACACCAACCTCTATATAGAGGGCTTGGTTGTGGAACAAATTTTATGGAAGGTCTTTCTCAAAAAAGACTAAATGATGATTGGTCGTAATATTGCCAACCATGGCTTGAAATTTATTAGGATATAGGTCATTAGGGACCCATGCTTCGAATACTTTCTCTAGTATTTCCCTATATGCAGGTAACAATTTTAGCAGTTATAGGATGGAGATCAAAGTGGGAGTCTTCTTGAGTTGTTCCACAATACTATAGTCATTAGATGACTTAGATGTGGGTTTAGGTGGGGCTCCTTGTATTGTGACTTTTCCTTGATGGGTAGTTACGTTATATTTGGGTCCCTACCTCATATTGTTAACACATTAACCCTAGTGTCATCTACTTGGGAGAGGGTTCCTAGAATTGTGTCACCATAGGTGTAGTTAGAATTGTGATAGTCTTGGTCATTTCCTTTGTCATTCTTCTTAGCATGGTTTAGAGTTGGATTTGTGTATATCTAGAGGTATTTTTTTGTAGGAAAATGTTCGATATCCACTTCTCCCTTATTGATCAAGTCTTGTATTGTATGCTTTAGTATCATGCAGGTATTCATTGTATTTCCTTTGATTTTGTGGAACTTGTAGAAGTCCTCATTGTAACATGGTGTTTTGAAGCTTGGCTCTTCATAGTTTGGATGATCGTTGACCTTGATGAGGTTTTTTGCACTAGTTTGTGCATGATTGTCTCAAGGGGTTCTCTTAGTGCAGTGAATTTCCTTGTTGGTTGATCATGTTTCCTTTTTTGTCTGCTTTGATTTTTTTGTTGGTTAACCACTTGATTGTTTTGGGGATAGCTAAGTTGATTGTTTTGGGTGTTTTTGGGAGCATATCTCATTTGTGCAACTAGAGTTTTTTTTGTGTCCCGTTAGGATTTTGTACATTCCATACTAATCTAGCATCAACTACTCCATCATTTGTAACATTTTTGTTCTTGGCCCAAATCTTAGGTTTCTCATTCGAATTAGAAGAATTATCTCATGGGTTGTTTAGCTTAATCACTCCCCTTTCTATGAGGGCCCTTTCTATGTGTAGTCCCTTCTCAATGGTCTCTTCGAAGTTAGCAGGGCACAACATGGTGAGTTGGTAGTTGATTTCTTCTTGGACATTGGAAACAAATATAACTACTAGTTCCTTGTTGGGAATAGGCCACTTGCATCCACTAGATTTATGTCTCCATCTTTGAAGGTAGGAGGTAAAAGATTCTCCTTGACTCTGTTTAATTTTGTAGAGGTCTGTGATTGTGACGTCTTGTTCTATATTGAATGAGAAGTGATTTACAAACCTGGTAGTCAGTTCATAAAAAAATTTAATTCCTGGTGGTAGATGGGAGAACCATTCCATAACATGACCCATAAGACTACATGGAAATAGTCTCATTAGTTTTGATTCATTGTTTTACACTTCCATACAAGATACCAATAAATCTCTCACATGTTTTACTAGATTTCCCTTTCCCTTTTACTTGTCAAACTTGGGTATTTCAAAATTCTTAGGGAAGGGGAGCATAGTAATGGAGCGATCAAAAGGAAATGAACATATATCCTATAGGTTATAAGTCTTCTTTGGTTTTTCAATCTACATGTATAATATAATTTGATTCATGTCTTGTAGTTGCATGTCCACCTCTATTTTTGGTACATTTGTTTGTCACGATTGTGTGTGTAGTAGCCTTGTTGTCCCACAACATTCATTTGGTCATAAGTTGGTTATGGTGGGGGTATTGAACCTTGGTAACCATGTTGGGTGTAAGGAGGGTTAAGTATTTGTTGTGTGAAAGGAGGATTAGGTCCTTGTTGGTTGTAAGGAGTGTTAAGTCCTTGTTGAATGTAAGGAGGGTTAGCTCCTTGTTTAATGTAAGGATGGTTAGGTCATTGTCATCATTGTTGAGGAGGGGTACCTTGATAGTGCATTGGTGGTACACCTTGTTGTTGGGAAAAACTATATTGAAGGTTACCCTAGTGGTGTGTTGGCATGATACCTTGTTGATAGGATGAATTGGGCAGGGTACCATTTGACACACCTTATTTTTGGGATGAGTTGTTTTGAAGGTTACACTGGTAATTTGTTGGTGGGACACCTTGTTGATGGTATTATTGATTGGGAAGGGGACCATGTGGCCCACCTTATTGTTGCTACTGATTTGGAAGGGGACCATTTGACCCACCTTGTTGTTGATGTTGATTGGGAAGTGGACCATGTGGCCCACCTTGTTGGTACTAATTGGGAAGGGGACCATGTGACCCACCTTGTTGTTGATGTTGATTGGGAAGGGGACCATGTGGGCCATGTTGTTGTTTATACTAATTTGGAAGGGACCCATGTGGGCCACCTTATTATTGATACTGATTTGGAAGGGGACCATGTGACCCACCTTTTTGTTGATGTTGATTGGGAAGGGGACCATGTGACCCACCTTGTTGTTGGTACTATTGTGGAAATTACCCTTGTTGATTTTGTACATTTTGGGAAAGGTCAATATATGAAGTGTTTTTGGGCATGTATTGTGTTGTTGGTAGGTTGTTTCCTTGATGCAAATATTGAGATGGACCTCCTTAATATTGTTGGGCCACTACCACTTGTTTGATTTGGGATAGTTTCCTAAACAAAGGGTTGCCTGTTGAGTGATCATTGGCTTGCAAGAAGACTGGTGACATGTTTGGAATCTCTAATGGTTTGGGTATTTCTCTCACTACTATGTTATCCCCTAAGGGAATGGGGTGAGGATCTTTAAGACCTTCTACATTAAATTATATAGGTAACTTAGCACCACATTGTGCTAGTTTGAAGAAGTATGTAATTGGATCCTTTCTTAGGAGTTTTTCCATTAGTTTAAGCACCTTTGGATTGTTGGAATGTTGAAAGGATTCTTCATTTATTTCTTCCTCACTATCCACTTCTTCTATGACCATGTCCCTTGGGTTTTGGTTTGATCTATCTATCTCTTCTTTTTTTCTATAGATTACATCCTCCTCACTTGGTGATTAGTTTGATGTTGCTTTAAATGTTGGTTCCTTTTGAGGAGTTACAAGGTCATGTGGTCTATAAACACATGGGTCACTTTCGTCATTTGTGGTGTTTGCTGGGGGCATACTAGTGCTACTTTTTTTGGCCTCTATGTTTTTACTATGTTGTGATCTAATAATTATCATACACAAGTTCCAAGATTTTGTGAAATTTGGTGAAAATTTTCTAACTATGGAAAAAGAATGTTTTGTTTTTGGGATTTTCTATTTTAAGGAAATAAAATTGCATTTATTTTTGGATTTTCTATTTTACAAGTGTTTTTGGGATCCAAGATTTTCTATTTCCATGTGGGAGGTGGTAATATAGGCCTTCCAGCCACAAGATCGACTTTTCACTCTTGTTTGTCTAGGATATTTGTTGCATTTCTCCACTGAGTTGGTGTTTCTTTTGTTTCGAATATGAAGCTCTTCAAACTGTTGATTATGTTTGTTTGTTCACCTTCAATTTTCTCAAATTTTGGTTTTATGATAGGTGTCATAAGGTTTGGTTGTTGAACTGGAGCAACTGGATGCCAAATGGTCATAAAGTGAGATGATGAAAGTGTTGTGTTTTGATATGGTTTTTCATGATTCTAAAGACCCTAAGGTTTGAGCGATGTTTTGGGATGACGCTATTTTTGGAACTCAAATTTTTGAAAGACTTGGATTGATATTTTACTTCTTTTTCTAGAGGATATGTTGTGAGAAATTTACTTGAACTAGCCTTGAGTTTCAAGAAAGTGTTGATATCTTAGAAGTTTGAGTGAAGGAATGATCCAAGTTGTTTGTTTTTATTTTGAATGCTAAAAGTAGGATGAGGTATTTTATTTTTTAAATGGATGATGGACTGGTTATGTCATGTTTTGGGAGTCTAGTTGTTTCGTTGTTCAAATAATTTGTAACCAGTTTTGGATTGGTTTCTTGATTTTCACCAAAAAATAGAGTAAAAGAGACAATTTATGTCAAAAGCGGCTAGATTATAATCAATTGTGGCCCAATCAAAAAGGAAATTGTAGCCAATTTTTTCAAAAGTGACCTCTATATGTGATTTTTCTGATAAGTGAATTTGTGTAGGAAAAATAAACCTTCTTTGGCAAAAGCAGCTTGATTTTTGTCAAGTCAGTTGGAAAATTTTGTCAAGTGTAGCACAAAAAAGATCAATGACGACAATATTTAGATCAGGTGTGCTCAATTTGTCAAAAGGAGTAGGTTTTCATTAGTAACTATCATAAGACAAAGAGCAAAAATGATAATTTTTTATCAACTACGGCTAGTTTTTGGTCAAGTGCAGCAAAAACATTAGTAGTAGTCGTATTCTATGTAGATTTGTTCTCCAGTTTCTATGTTTGGTAGCAACTTGGATAATTTTGTAGTTTTGAATGAATTTGTTTGATCTAATTTGAGATTGGGCAAGTGATATCATGCAACATAACAAGAAAAACTATTTGACCCTAAATATCTACAACTTTAAGCATGTTTCCTTTCACAAAAGCTCAAAGTTCGTGAAAGTTGAAATGATAAAGCCATAGTTTCTAATGTTTACTTTGTTCTTAATGCGACTTGAAATGTGAGCATAAATATCCAAAAACCTTTAGGGATATTGTTTTAAGATATCCTTAAGGAGTGCAAATATAGGGATTTTTTAAAGGATTCACACTAAGTCAAAAGGGTTAAAATTTTGATAACCATGTTGAATGCTTATTTTGATGTGTTCATTTTAATTCAAGCACAATGTTTGATGTTCCAAAGTAATCGAAATATTTGGAAATTTCATGAAGAAAATTTACACGCTAGAGATAAACACTTTCTTCTAGATGGGCTTACCTCATTCTCCAAAGGGATGATTTTACTTGCAATTAATGGAGAGTGTTTTAAGCTCAACCTTAAGTTGGACCTGGTAAGTAACTTCTCAGAATCAAAATTTTGATGCACCACTTCAAAGAATTTTTTTGGCTAAAAGGGGATGGCTAATACAATACTGGTTCTTAGTCATGTTTTGGGATAATTTGGTGTCTATACATGCGGTGATTAACTCATTTAAGAGGTCTCCCAACCCTTAATAGAAATGGTTTTTATGTATCTCACAGATATTGAGAGAGACTTTCATTAGTATAGAACATCCACACTAGGTGGTTGATGACTTTCATCAAACCAACAATTATTTATATAGCAGACCAAAACAAAAGTACCACTTGGGTCATTCCCTCTCACAAATTGGGAGGTAGTACCTCTAAAGGTATGCGTTGAAATGTAATCAAATGTGTGAAACTCATGATGCTTTTTGTCACCCAAGATCATAAAAAGGTGCAAGGGGAGAGGATAGACACCTAGTTTGACAAACACGAAATACATAGTGTACAATTCATTGAAATATTCTTTTTAAGCCTAAAAATAAAATAAAAAAATAAAAAACCTAAAGTAAAATAAAATAAAGTGTGTACAAGATAGCTCAATTTATTCTTTTTGTGTGCACCAAAGTGAAGTATTTTGGATTTCAGACAAAGAGATAGCAATATGCAAAATCAAAAGAATTTGTCCAATTTTAATCACCAATTGAAGTGTTTCTAAAGTCTTGTCTTAATTAGTCAACAAAAGGAAATTGATCATTTTTTCAACATATTGAAAGTTTTTGGTCGAAAGAAGTAATTTTTTAGAGCACCAAAACAAAGTGTTTGCTCTAATCTAGAAAGCTTTATAAAATTATTTTTTAGAGAACCAATTGAAAGCATGTGAATTTGTGGGGTTCCTTTTATAGCACCAATTGAAAGTTTTCCTAAGCTAGAAAGATTTTGATAAATTTATTTAAGAACCAATTGAGAAGTTTTTCCTAAGCTAGAAAGCTTCTGAAAATTATTTTTAAGCACCAATTGAAAGCATGTGATTTGTGGGATTCATTTTAGGAACCAAATTTAAAGTTTTATAATCTAGAAAGCTTTTGAATTTATTTTTTAAAGCACCAATTGAATTTTTTTTCCTAACCTTAAAAATCTAAAAATATTAAAACTTCAACCATTCACCTTCCCTGCAATAAAAGAATGTTAGTTGTTTCTTGGATGAACCCATGCCATACTTTTGTAAATCCTACATAATTTTTTTTCAGCACCTATCAAACATTCAAATCAAGAAACCCTTAGCGTTAGAAATAGAAAAACAACTTGTAGCTTTTAGATAAAAATTTGATAGAGAAAAAGCGAAATTTTTCAGTAAAAGTGGCCCTATCAAAAGCAAGTGTAGCTGAAAAAATCAAAATAGGCTTTTGTTTTTCAAGAAGAAGTGGCTAAAAAAATCAAGTGGGCCCCTATCATTTTAGCAAAAGTGCCAAAATTGACAAAAGTTGCCAGGAAAAAGTCGACTACGATAGAAACATGAAATCGACTACATGAGTTTTCTATAGCTTATGTGTGAAAACTTTTCAATTACATTTTTAGGACTTGCAACTTCAAAATTTACTCATAAAATAGTTAGTGATAAGGACCAGGGTCGCATTGGGCATGCCATAATGTGTAAGAGGGAAAATCGATATGCATGAAGTGTTGGAAGAATGAAGAAGAACACATCTCTTAATGTAGCTTTTTGTTGTCATTGATGTCAGCATGATATATGAGTTGCAATTGCAAGATTCAAAGTCAATGTTGATTTGGTGATCTGGTATTCTCAAGTGGTAATGCAGAAACATCCTTTGACATTTTGGTCCAGATTTCCCCATTGGTGATCGTCATTTCTCACAGTCTTGTGAAATTACTTTTGATCGATGAGAACATGCATGGATAGAATCTTGTGCATACAGGTGCTCATATGCGAAGTTGGGATCATCTTGTTGTTTACATTTTTTTGTTATTAGGTCTATCTCTAGCTGACCTAATAAGCGGTTGAAGGTGTAATGGATTAATTTTTGTTTGAGCGATCCATAGTGACATGATGTAGCGTGCTACATGCCTAAATTATTTTTGAGAAGTATTTGTATTTACTTGGAGCCAACCAATTGATACTTGTGGATAAGTCACCTATATATACAAGAAATTTTGGAGATTGAAGTATGAGTGTTGGTGGATTGAGTGTGGATGCAAAAAGAGAAAATATTGATTTGCTGGCATGCAAATTTCTTGAGCTTCAAAGGAACTAAATCTTCACTTGTGAGGTGTATCTTCATCATTTCATTCTCTAGATGTAAGCCACTTTGTTACTACATCTTTTGTAGGCAATGAGCCTCTCTTTTGGACAATGAGTCCTAGTAGTGAGCCACCCTTTTGTAATATCTTATAACTCGTTATACTATATTGTGAGTTAACCCTCACCATGGGTTTTCCCATTTTGGGTTTTCCATGTAAAAATCATTGTGTTCATGTGTTGTGTGTTTCCATGTTTTGTTAATGCTTCTTCTTATCTTATCTATTATATGCATTTGATTAATTGGAAGGTATTTTTTCAATAAGTTTAAGAAGATACTAATTCACCCCCCCTCTCAGTATCTTGGATATTCAACAATTGGTATTAGAGCTTGGTTCCTCTAGAGAAGCCTAACATCTTAAGGGAGATCTTGAAGATTGAACAAATGGATGATAAAGCAAAACTCCAAACAACCCTTGATGACGTTGACAAAGCTAAAAATGAAAATAGAGATCTGAAAGAAAATCTTGATGAAGCAAATGAATTATTTTGGAAGTTGAAAGAGCAATTAAAGAAATTCAAAGAGAGACATAGAGAAGTTAGTGAGCAATTGAAACAAGAAAATGAAGAAGTTACCAAAATAAAGGTGCAAGTGGAGGAAAAGAGGAGAATTGAAGAGTGTTAGAATGTAGTAGTTCAAAGAAATTCTAATGAGTGTCAAGGCTTGAACAAGAAGTGGTGAACCTGAGAGAAGAATTGGGAAAAGCAAAATTATGTGCAAATAGTTTCAAGACAAGCTCCACCAGGCTTGATGAATTAATTACAGGCTAGAAACCTTCTAAAGACAAAGGTAGATTAGGATTAGAAGCAGGTGAAAGCTTAAAAGTTGTGAAAAATCAAAAGAATCAAAGTAAAGGAAAACAAACAAGAAATCCAAGAAAAAGATCACCTATCAGACAACCAAATGCTCAAAGGTATACATCTTTCAATGGAATTTGTATTTCATGCAATAAATTTTTTCATAAGGCAACTGAATGTAGAAGTAGGATGAATCAATTTTTTGGTTCCTTCTTCGAACAATGTTATGCTTGTAATAAGATTGGACACAGAGCTATTGAACGCAAAACCCAAATGATGAACTGGTTTAATGGAGGTAGAGTGAATCAATCCTTTGCCGGTTACTGTTGTACTTGCAATAAGTTTGGGCATAAAGAAAATTAGTGTAGATCAAGGATTAATGGAAGTCAAAAAAAATAGAGAAATGTTGTTTGTTATAATTGCAACAAACCTAGACATATTTCAAGGGTATGTAGTCTAGTAAAAAGGGAAAGTAGTCTGCTCTGGTAAAGAAAAACGAACCTATGAAGAAGATTGACAAAGAGGAGGTTAAGAAGGAAATGAAAAAGATATGGAAAAAGAAAGAAGAGCCAAAATCTTCAGATCCATCTATGCCCTCATCTAGTATAGACAATTCTTCTAAGAATCAGACCTAGCATGGTCTTAGGGGGAGATTTATCAAAAAAAAAAATCTAACCTCCTTGGAAATATGGAATGTTAGATGTGGGCATGAGGATATGTTGTAAGGAATGAATAGGTAGAGGTTTTACAAAAGAAACCAAAAGAAAAAGTGCATGTATGCTCGCTTGCGAAGAATATTAGGGGTTTTAAGTGCAATTGAAGGGTTTTTGTTATCTTTTTGAATTCCATTGCATTTAATGTGAATTAGGGCATCACATTGATTTATAAAGTGAAATTGTAAAGGAATTTTAATCACTTTTGTATTCAAAGGAAGTGAAGAGTGATTTGGAGTGTTCTTGAGGCGATTTGAAGTGTGAGATGTGCAAACCCTAGCTTCGATCATTTGCAAAGGAAAAAGGTATTTTACAATTTTGTTTTGAACTGTGAGCTTGTGAAAAT
This sequence comes from Sequoiadendron giganteum, assembly GCA_007115665.2. Classification (NCBI taxonomy): domain Eukaryota; kingdom Viridiplantae; phylum Streptophyta; class Pinopsida; order Cupressales; family Cupressaceae; genus Sequoiadendron; species Sequoiadendron giganteum. Next base: position 244,358,287 of record CM021106.1, on the reverse strand, counting down.
TCTCTTTCTAAATCTATTAGAGATCAGTGTGTTAAAAATGGAAACTCCTGTATTCGTGAAAGAATTAGAAAGACCTAGACCCTCCTACAAGAAATATTTAATGAAGGTTTTTGAAGACAACCCTATGGGCGCCTTCTCTTCGATTCCTGATGGTGTCATGCCTACAAAGGATACCAAAATATACTTTAGGGTTAAGATTGAGGAATTTAATCATAGTAAATTGATCGACATATCATTGAATGAACTCAGTGGATAACTTCAAGGTGAAACCTGAGTATTCAAATATTGTGGCAAAGAAGTTTGACCGGTGGAACAAATTTCCTAATTTTTGTTCCATTATGGATGATTAGTATGTTAAACTAGTCTTTAGTAGAATGCATGATAAATTCTTGTGGACTGACAAACCCCATTTGATAACTAAGGATTTGATCAAGGTTTTCACCAGACACTGTGATACCAGACTAATACCAGTGTTGAAAGCAGTGAAAAATGAAGTGGTAATGGAACTCTCCAATGCAACATATGATAAAAGGGCTCTTAGAAAAAATCCTATCTTTAATCCAACCATGAAGTATGCATCAATAATGATCAGACATAAAATATACTTCACCAATAGAGAGAACTTTTTGTCCGCTACAACAATCTATACTATCTTTGACATGATTACAAATGGTGTAGATTATGATTTGTTTGAGTTTCTCAGACAACATCTATTCGAGAACCTAAGGATGTCAAAAGAGAAGAAATATCCTTTCAAGTTTGGTTCATTGATTGTTTTCCTACTATTCTATTTCCTTAGAAGGCTTCCGAGAAAAGATGAAATTGTGTTTTGGGACCCATCTCGACTAGTTGCTCATCAAATTTTTGATCATTTGCATAAGTTGGGTGAATTAAAGATCACGAATAATTCCCTAATAGAATTATTTGTTTTATTCAAGAAAAATATGAATGAAAGAGATATAATTATGAGGAAAATTGATGAGAAGTACAAGGATGTCATCATATTCCATGTTTCTTTTGATGAATGCATGGTTGAAGTAGTTGAACCCTAGACTATTTGGATTCAACCCTTGGGATATGAAATTATAGAAGAGGAAGTTGAAGGTTATGTGCAATTATTATTGAAAAGTCCAAAAGATGCCAATAAACCTAAGATTGCTACATATGTAGAAAAATCCCTGGAAGTTCATTTGGAGCACAATAAACCTGCAAGGAGAAAACAAGTAGATGAGGCACTTAGAAAATATGGTTTCTCTGCTGAACTATTAGCACAAGGAAGAGCTCTGGGAGAACAGAGGTCTGGAGAATCATTAAGAGTGAGGAGATACAACAAGATTTATCATTTTATGCTAGCTTCTGGCCTAGCTACAGTAAAGGTTGAACCCAGTTCTTCTGACAAAGAGAAAGCCTTGAATCCTTCTAAACCTACTACTAGATCGGGTAAGAGAAAAGGTGTTCCTCCGATAGTGCCTGCTAAGCGAGAAATAAAAGAAAAATCTATTAGGGAAAATAATCTTAGTATTACTAAAGATCAGGAGGAAGAGGAGGAAGATCCAACTTCTAAGTTGATAAGAAGAAGGGTGAGCATTTCCTCCAGGGTATGTGCAAGATCATCATGGAAAAAATAGGCCCTTAAGTGGAAATAAAAATTCAGAAAATCAGAGTTAGCCAACTTGACGTAAGAAATTGAATAAGTTATCTATATTATTTCAAAAATATGTAACAATAAAATATGTAGAAAATTGAATTGAGTTTCTAAAATACTAGGTTTATTTTAGAAAAGAAAAAATCTATTTGGTGAAAATTTGAAATTTCAATGCAGTAGTACTTAAATTTTAGGGGAAAAAAGAAGAAGTAGGTGTCTGTCTGACCACCCTAACCACAATAAACTGATAAATATTTTTTATAAGATTTTAGATATAAGTAGAGGACTCATGTCCCAATTTGATGCATATGTTTTGTAATTTTTTTCCAAGTAAATAATTAATTATGAATTTTTTATTACAACTTTTAAAAAATATAAAAATCGTATGTCTGACCACCTTAACTTGGTCAAAACTTCATGAAATTCAATTTTGTTTTTTTTAATCCTATAGTATGTGAAGCATAGAATGTGACACATGTTTCAGATTCAAAAAATGAGATACCATTTGAAAGCTATAAATATTTTTTAATTAGCCTATCAATTAGGATTTTAGTTGTAATTCAAATATAAAATGAATAATAATTATTTATTAAATTCAAAGGAAAACATAATTTATATTGGTGGAAAGCTGAGAATCTCCTTTAAAAAACCTTTCCGTTTAATCAATTTTGGGTAAAAAAAAAAGTCATCAGCAACAAGGGCCATCATATCACTTACATATCGCCACTTTTTGGCCCATCATGATCCTGCACATACCCTCTAGTGAAGGTGCTTCTCAATAAACTAGTGTTGGATCAAAAAGTGTTCACTATGTATCATCCTCAGAGGATGTTGATGAACAAGACATCAGTGATCATGAAACATAAGCAAAGAATGAAAAATTCCTAGAAGAGGTTTCTATGGACCAGGGAGAAAAATTATTCTCCGATAAGACCTGGTGCTCCTCTCAGGCTAGAAGCCTTGGTAAATAGTTTATTGCATTATGAAAATATGTTGAAACCCACATCAATAATTTGTAATCAAACAAAGTGAAGAAAATGTTGAAGCTGAAAAATATGATGCTACTCCTCCTGTACATACTACAGAGGAAAGAGATAATGTTGAAGAAGAAGAGAAAAATGATGAAAGTGACAAAGAAGAAGAAAAAGAAGAAGAGAGGAGAGAAGAAGAAGACAAAGAAGAAGAGAAGATGGAAGAAAAGAAGGTAGAAGAAGAGAAAGTTGTGGAAGAGGAATCAACTAAATTTGCTGGAAATAATGAAGAAAGAACTAAGGAGGTAGTGGAGTCACAAAATTTTTCTGGAGAGTCCTCCTTTGGTGATGATAATTTGAAAGGCCTGATATCTAAGTAGATCGGATTTTAGTTGGTGATTCCTTAAGAGCTCCTACAACTTCCCATGAATCAAGGCTATGTAGATCTGGACAAGATTTCTCCTATGCATAAAATGGTGTTAGGTGATGTATTTCATGCATCCAGTAGAAAATAAATCATGAAAATGCATCATAAGGGAATTGAGATTAATGAAGACACCATTAATGCTTTGCAGGAAGTCACACCTGATATGTTAGTGGACACATCTCTCACTCTAGTAGAATAACTGAAACTTCTATTGGACTCCTTCAAAGAGTATGCCACCGAACTTGGTTAGAAAACAAAATAGGAAGTTGAAGATAAACTGGCTAAGACAAGGCTATTGGTCCTTCATGATAAGTGTGCTTTGGCATACACCAATGTAGAAAAGAGCCTTGAATCTATAAAGGCTTGTGAATCTAAAGAAATTTTTGTGTTTACTTATTGTATAAGGTGGCCTGATGCCACACAAAGTATAAAAGATGTTATGGACTCCATTGAGTCCTAGTTGATAGTTGTTTCAAGCACATACAATGTATCCATGGATAGAGACAAGTCAACTTGGAATTCCATCTCCACACATAGAGAGAAATTATTCATGTTACAAAAGAAAAAGGAAGAAATAATCAGAAAATTTTCTCTACTTAGTGACAGTGTAAGGATGGAGTACACTTTGGTAGCCAATGCTTTGGCTAATGCTAAGAAACTAGATTAGATCAATTTGACCTTGGATACTCTAGATGAGGCTGAAGAAAGTTTTATTGCATTAGAATCTTTGAATAAAATGTTGATATCTGCTCAACAAAGTTGGGAGAATGGTAAAATTGCATGGCAAGGAATTCTTCATGAACTTCAAAGTTCTCCCTCCTCCGGGTAAAGTTTTTTATGGTTTGCACATTGTTTGGGTTAAAATCCTAAGGGGGAGTTCAATATTTTGATTCTTTTTGTTGTATATTATTCTGAACCATGTGTACATATGTATATTCACATTTTTGGTTCACCCTTTGTCCTTGATGTCAAAGGGGGAGAGAGAAAATGAGAGACGAGGAGTATGTTTTGTATATAGGAAGTTTGTAAGTTTTTCTGACACATGTTGTCATCAATGAAAAAGGGGGATATTGTTGGAATAATGAAGAAGAACACATCTCTCAATGTATATTTTTTTTGCATTGATGTCACCATGATATATGAGTTGCAACTAAGAGATTCAAAGTCAATGTTGATCTGGTGATTCAATATTCTGAACTAGTAATGTAGAAACATCCTCCGATATTTTGGTCCGCATTTCCTTGCCAGTGATACTAATTGCTCACATTCTTGAGAAATTATTTTTGGTCGATGAAATCATGCATGGACAAAATATAGTGTGTACAGGTGCTCGTATGCGAAGTTGGGATCATCTCATTGTTTACATTTTTTTGTTATTAGGTCTATCTCTGGCTGACCTAATAAGCGGTTGAAGGAGTAATGGATTAATTTTTGTTTGAGCGATCCATGCCGACATGATGTAGCATGACACACACCTGAATTATTTTTGAGAATTCTTTGTATTTACTTGGAGCCGACCAATTGATACTTGTGGACAAGTCACATATATATACAAGATAGTTTGGAGATTGAAGTATGAATGTTGAGTATGCGAGTGTTGGTGGATTTAGTGTGGACGTGAAAAGAGTGAATATTGATCTGCTGGCATGCAAAAATCTTGAGCTTTAAAGGAACTGAATCTTCACTTGTGAGGTGTATCTTCATCAATTCATTCTCTGGCTGTAAGCCATTTTGTTATTGTATTTTTTGGTAGTGAGCCTCTCTTTTGGATAGTGAGTCCCCATAGTGAGCCACCCTTTTTTAATATCTTATAGTGGCTTATACTATATTGTGAGTTAACCCTCACCATGGTTTTTCCCATTCTAGGTTTTCCACATAAAAATCTTGGTGTTCATGTGTTGTTTGTTTCCATCTTCTATTAATGCTTCTTCTTATCTTATCTATCATATGCATTGGATTAATTAGATGGTATGTGTTCAATAATTTTAAGAAGATATTGATTCACCCCCCTCTCAGTATCTTGGATATTCAACATGAAGAGATCAAAACATGCTTGAATTGAAGCTAATCTAATCCAAACATAAGAGATGATTCATACCCATTACTCATGAAATGAATTTTTTAAGCTATTGAAAACAAACAATGAAATCTTAAGAAATCATAACAAATTCAAAAACAAAGAAAAATTTACCATCCCATGTCAAAGCCTATTCACAAAGATGTTGGATTATTCATCGTATCAATGCGAAGCTTCCATTTATGCATAGCAAAAGCTTCAAAGTCATGCAATGTTGTTGATCGAAGACGTGTGCAAAGTTTGTCAAAAGATTGATTATGAGTTTGGCATTACTTTGTTGTGAAAAATATGTTTATTCTTCAATCATGTTTTGAAATGAACACTCAATATTGCGTAGTAGGATATCCTGATCAATGGTTGAAAGATGTTGAGAGGAAATAGATAGGGATAATCAATGGATTTTGATTACATAATCAGTGTGATTGAAGAAATCATTTTGAGTGTTCAGTGGGATTCAGGAAATAGATTAGATGATCTATGGGATTGAAGAAATCATGTTGAGCCTTCAGTTGGATTGAAGAATAGATGAATCAGTCAGAAATAGATGGACCAATCAGCCAATTCGAGTGAGAAATCAGTGGATCATAATTTTCTCAATCATGGAAGTGGGTGATGTTAGTTAATTTAATTGAGTTAATTAATCAATCCTTTTGATTTAAACATGCAAATCAAGTTTGAATTTTGCAAATAAAGTTGCATTTGTTTGGATTTGACCTTTTGGTTGATGTTTGAATAATTTATTTAATTATTCAAGTTTAGGGGAAAGTGATTAAACTATTATGTTTTAATAATTTAATTGACTTACATGAATAGAATGAATTAATGACATAATTAAATAATTGGCGTTATTTAATTAATTAAGAGGAATAAAGTTAGGTTAGGACTTTATTAAATAAATGAAATTTATTTAATTAGTTAAAAATCATGAAAAAGTGAATTAATTAAATAATGTAATATTATTCAATTAATAGAGGAATTAGTGTTTTAGGACTTTTTTAAATAAATGATTTATTTAGTTCATGAAAAACAATGAAAAAGTGAATTAATTAAATAATGTAATATTATTCAATTAATATAGGAAATTGGGGTTTTTAATGTATTTGATGTGAACTACAATGATATTAGGTGATAATGATGAGAAAATGTCATTTAGGATGTGTGATATGTGTTAGGTCATTTTTTACATGTCTACAGTATAAAATTATATTGGAGTCACCCGATTGCATACAGAAAAATGTTCTTTACATAGATGTACATGGCTATAGTATCATATTATATGTCAAGATTTCTACCAAACATGTTAGCAAATAATTTAAAAAAATACATAGAAAATTTTTTATACAATCTTGCATGAAAAATATCAATGAGTTGCAACATACACCTTGAAAGAATATATAATTCCTAACAGAAAATAATGGTGGTTTGATAACTTTACTCAGTTAATATTTATAAAATATTTGGAATGCCAGAGAATAGAATGAATAAAAACTTTACAAGATGTAGATTTTTTATCAAAGAACATAATGATAATTTCAAAAATTAAGCCAAGAATCAAGGGAGATTTGAAATGAATTTTATGTCAAGACATTCGGGTAATATTTGAATACTCACCTTTCCTTAACATGGTAGAATGGTAAACCTAAACTTTTATTAACCTTTTTTAGTTATCATCTTAGTAATATTTCTAGATTTCACACAAAAGCGTTGGATTGATTTAGTAAGGGATGAGTTAACTAATGTTGTGAAATGTTAATTGAGATATTGAACATGTAACAAAAAATGACTATGTAAGGAATAGATGATTATATTTTGGTTTGAATCTAGTAGGTTCATCTACAAGTCGTGGAAAACTAGGTTTATTGAACAAATTCAATTACAAATTCATTAGAACTATTAACAGGTTACAAATGCAATGATAAGTTGTGGCTAAGGTGTGTAGACTAAGAATTTCATCAGTCTAGAGAAACCTTCAAAATAATTTATAGGAATTAGCTGGCAAAAAATGCATATAGCACAAATAGAGGGTTATTTTAAAATGCATGTTTAGGAATTAGCAGTGTTTGATGTTCTCCAGATAAAAATTTAATGTTTATTAGTGGCAGTTAGCCCGAGTTCAGAAGAGGATACCATACTCATCACTTTCATCCAAATACTTGTAATAGTTTATTAATGTTATCATTACAAATGTAAGAGCATACTTTCATAGTCAAAAGAATTATTAAACATGCATTCCTTATTATTGTAGATTGCAAGTTAGTGTGAAAATAGAATAAAATACAAAAATTGACAAGGATTTTGATTAAAAATCATTATACTCGTACAAATGAAAACTTATAACAATTGAAATTTGAGAATATTACAGTCTTCTATGGTGACTTAAAAAAAATACATAGACTTTATACAATATCATTACATGAAATAGGTGAGAATATTACATGAATATAAATCTGTTTGCTGGAAATTCTTTTGTTTAACAATAGGAACTTTTATACAATCTTCCAGCACATTAAATAATTCTTTACATTAGGCTAGAACAACAATATAAGAAAATTTGTATCCACTTTGTAAACCTACAACATAAAATGGAGTAACCCAAAAATTTCTCACCACCCAACCATGGGACTGAGAAGTCCACCACCGCGAAAGAGACAAAAACCATGTATGCAAAATATCGATGACGAAATCAAAAACAATAAACATAGACACACTCACAAAGAACCCACACATGGGATTCTTACAAAGGGGGAGAAGGGGAATTCCCTTCCCTCTTGGGGAACAATATTACACCTCCATACACATTCAATTTCCATCTACAACTTATAACCTTCTTTCTCACAACACCCAATTCACAATTATTTCATATCCAACAACTCCATACTCCATTCATCACCCAATCCTCCCATTCACAACACCTCCTCAATAGGCCACTCCATACACAATACAACACTTAATCCACCCATCTCCTCATAAATACACATAAAATCATTTTATCTAGAATCCCCAAGAGAGGCTTTGTACTCTCCTCAACCCCACACAAAGGAGGCTCTCAACCCTTAGGTGAGATCCGCTCATACACACCCATAAACCCCCATCACACAAACAAGTTTCTACACACAAATAAATAATACGAATATTCACAACACAAATGAAATCCATCCAACATTCAATAAACACATCAAAATTTCCAAATCAAAGTACAAAACTAACCTTGGCTATCCAGGTTAGGATTAGCCGAAAAACCCAAGCAAAGAATTCAAACTTTATTATTGTCCTTCATTCCCCAATATCTTTTAGCCAATCTCCCAAAGAAGCAACAATCTTCACACCAATTCGACACCAAAAATGAGAAAGAGGATAGTAAAAAAATACAATTGAGAGCCCAACCATACCCAAATCCCACACTAAAAGAAATTCCTCCCATCTCTACAACTTACCTTAAATGAAAAGTCTACAAAATAGAACACATTTCCCTCCAAAACAAACAAAATCATAAAAATCAAATTACACTTAATATTAATCCCCCCCTTTTAAAAACCAACAACTATATTTTTAGCATTTGGACTTTGCCTCCAGTTCTTAGGAAACCTAGGTTGCCCACTTGCAATATCTCAATAGAAGCATCAATACACTTTGGAAATGATAATAAAATAAATAAATATTACCATTAAAGTTTTCTAGCATCAGTAATTAAAGACATTTATCCTTGCGAAAATTAAACATTTAATCAAAGCACTTTATGAGTAGACTATTTTATTAAATGAACATATCACATCATCTATAAGAAATTAAATGTCTAACCATGTAGATTTAACATTTTTCTATAATTCTAAAATGATAATATCGAAGTACCAAACTCTCCTCACTACATAAATATGAAAATAACCAAAGTCTATAGAGTAAAGTCAAGCTATGCCGCACAATCTCCTCCTCTAGTCCCAAGATTCCTCCTAGAGTCTTTCAAAAAGATATAGATATATAGATCTCATCCCAAACTGTAGCCTCCATAGATAATCTCAAAGCTCCTATAATAACTTTCCCTCTTCCAAAAGTTCTAGAAATAAATACATCCAATGAGTGAAATACATGTTTTCCCTAACACAAGTATTACATACTTCATCTTATTCTAAAGTATATCTTAATTTGTTACAATCATTTTTAATGTTAATGATTTGAACATCTATCTATCATAAGAATAGAATTTCCTTAATTAACTGCTTGAGATCTTCTCCTAATACCTTAAATAACCACTCAAGATTGTATGATAAAGAAAATATGAAAAGACAATTATAGGTTCCCAACTATGGGAAAGGAATCTAAAATTAAGTGTCAAATGGAAGGATGCATGTGTTCAAGCTAAATGCAAAACATGATCTAGTGTCTTGTAATGGTTTATGCTTCTAGAGATACCCACAAAATATTAACCATTTGGGAACTTCTAGTCTTAACATAGTTTTTGAACAATAAAATCTAATATCAGCAATTGAAGTCATTTAGAAAAGGTTTTTCCTACTAAAAAGAAATAACACGGATTGTCCTCTAGATAAAGGATAATCATTATTTACAAAAGCCAAATGTAGCTTATTTTACTTCCAATTTTTAGCTATACCATCAAAGAGAAAAATAGTTACTCCTCCAAGCAATGGAATATTTATATATGATTGTAACATACAATTATTACTTAAGCTATTCAACTCACAACCTTGGGTTCAATCTATCATTTCAGAACCTAGAATGCATTAGCCTTCCATACAAAAACCTACAGGGTGAGTAGCTTAACATGCATTTACTGGAATTTTGGACCTTAAAATAGGAGTCTTTTCTAAATATTGCTATCATGCAAAATAATGACAAACATGAGAAGCGTACAAATAAGATTTAGTTAGATGTAAGATATGTTGATATGATACCAACCCTCAACTTCATGTATTTCCTAACATTTATAACCATTGATTCATGAAAACCTTAAATATGTTATTGTTTTGATAAATGTCTCAATGTAGCCATTGACTTCTAAAGCAAGGTGAAACCAACAAATAGGCAAAACTTCTTAGGTTAGCTCCTCAAGTTCTTATTCTTAGAACATATAACAAGTTAGACCAATTAAGAAAGTTGTATACTGAATGCAAATGCTAAAAAACAACCTTATCCTCTTCAAGAGATAATATATGTAGAACATTCATAGGATTGCAATCTGCCCAAATGAATCTAAGCTCAAGAAGCATTTTTTCAGTTGCAAGGGAAGAGATAAAAGGGATCCTAATTAAATGATGAAAGAAAAATTACCAAAAGAATTACAAGACGTCAATTCACAATAGAAAAACCAAACATAAAATATTTGGTTGATACTAGTTTCAAGGTTCCTTCTTCAACATTATAAAAATACAACAAAAGTAAATATGTTTTTTATACCTCAAAAAGTTGCAACCTTGGCCTATGTTTAGTTATCAACAAAAATTTCAACACATAAATTTTTTACAAATGTTAAGAAGATAAAAAATATCATAAGTGTCGACATGACAAAACTCTAAGTTGTATATGTGATCCAACTTACTACTAGGATTCTCCAATGTCTCAACATAATCCTTGAGTAAATTCAGAAGTCCCTTAAGTGGGTCATTTTCACCATGTTCTTAATATGGCTTAAAACATGCCTAACATAACTTAGACAATATTTATTGTGCCTCCCAAAGATATGGCCTTAAGATCTCTAGTGGCCCATGATACAAAAAAGGAGAGGATTTTATCTTCATTCTATCTAAGGCTTCATACTCATATCTATTGATGAGCAGTGTTATCATCAAGACTAACAACTTTAAAATCACAACTATTAGTTTAATGTTGTCAAAAATATTGGGTATTAAAATATGATTAAGGCTCCAACTCTAAATAAAACTTTAGTTTTTATTTAATGAACATTGACATTGACATTCACTTTTATGTTATAGACAATTCAGAATAATAATGTTTAGAGAGCAAGTAATATAATTCTAATTTCATTTTATTCATTGATTTTTGTACTTGTAATAGATTTATTTTGCAAGTTAATGTACTTAGAAGATAACAGTTTTGATTGAGATTTAATTTTCCTATTAGGTTATTTTTTGAGTGATGAATCTACTTAGATTGGCCTAAATTCTAACTACTGGGAAACAAAAACATGAAATAATTCAATGCACAATGGTGTAAGGTTGTGGAAGTATATGAACCAATTGTTCATGAATGTTTTGCAAGTCCATCATGAAATTTCCTTTGCATGGAATAGTTAGAAATACAAAAACCTATATTCTTTACAACATAGGGAATGTTGATGTGAACAACAACAATTACCTAACAAGAAGAGAACAATATTGGAATATCACAATATTTGTGCATTTCTACAAATCAGACCTAATCTCCATAACCACTTTGGTTATAAAAAACTAGAATATTGGATTGTAGAGATTTAAAGAACACCTTAGAATTGTCTCTTAATTGTATGCCATAGTAACTAACAATGTGGCCCAATGCTCTAGCTGGTGGTAAAATTTATTCCATCTAAATTCTAATACATATTCATTCTATTGATAATTATGAGATTAGGTAGTTTCAAAAAGGAAATTTCTCTGTTACATACCCAAGATGTCATCATTGAGCAACATTATGAGAGAAGACAAATCTCTAGATCAAATACATGATTCATTAGAGTGAAGAAAGTAATTCTTAGTTCTACCACATTCTGAAATACTTGATAAGGAACTCATTGCTCAAATTTCCTTTGTATCATATTAAGGGTCAATGCAGGATCATGGGGGTCTAAACTACGCCCTTAAGTGGAAATAAAAATACAAAAAAATAGAGTTAGACAACTTGACATAAAAATTTGAATAAGTTATTAACATTATTAAAAAGTATGTAAGAACAAAATTTGTAGGAAATTGAATGTAGTTTCTAAGATCCTACTCCTTTTTCTGAAAAAAGTAAATCTATTTGGTGAAAATTTTAAATTTCAATGCACTAGTACTAAATTTTCAAGAAAAAATAAAAAGGAGGTGTATGTTTGACCAACCTAAGTACAAGCAATTTTTTTTTTTTGAAACTTTAAATATAAGTAGAGGACACATGCCCAGATGTGCCACATTTTTTTTATAATTTTTTTGCAAATAAATAATTAGTTATGAATTTTTTATTAAAACTTTTTAAAAATATTAAAACTTGTTTGTCTAACCACCATAACTTAGTAAAAAAATTATGAAATTCATTTTTTTATTTTTTTATCCTATAGTATGGGAAGCATAAATTGTGCCACATCTTTCAGATTCAAAAAATGTTAAATATTTTAAGAATTATAGATGTTTTTCAATCAACCTATCAATTAGGACTTTAGTTAGAATGAATATAGAAAATCAATAATAATTATCTATTTAATTCCAAATAAGGCATATCTTATATTGGTGGAAAGCTAACATTTTTCTCAATAAACCCTTTCTTTTCATCAAATTTGGATTAAAGAAAAGTTGTCAGCCACTTTTTGTTATATCACTACTTTTTGGACCCCCATGATCTTGCACTCACCCTTAAATCATTATGTTATTATGAGTTTCATCCTCTTGATTCTCAACCATAAAACCCAAGAAGAAGATATAAAGTTTCTTGTATCAGTTAACCCATCAAAATTTGAAACATATTCTTTCAAAAACAATGGTCGATCCCCTATTCCCAAACAAATTGTATTGGGTATTGTTAGAGGAGAACATGAATCCATATAAATAGAACTCAAAATTCCTTGCTTTAATTTTCATTCACTCTAAACTATTTTGTAGAAATTTAAACATTTGAATTTAAGTTAGAAATTATGAATTATAATTAACTTGGTTTTTTATATATTTATAGTAAAAGTAATTTGAAAAAGCGTAAAACATTTCATGTTATATTATGATAAATGTTAAATATCAATAACATGTTACTTTTTAAACATAATAAACTAAAATTTATCATGCATGTCGTGTTGGATTTTCCAGGCCAAAATTTGTGTAAAAAGTCATATGTGCTTTCCTAATAGAGGGGGCATATCATAAACCAACTCTAATAACTAAACATGTCACAATACCCAATCACCTGTATTTTAAATGGGAATTCATTTTAGAGGAAAATAGAAAAAATTATGTGCTTGAGGAAACATAACACAGCTGCAAGAAACCTTTCAACATAGAGTTGCAATCCAAGAGGTTTCTACTTTGTCAAAATTCAATCCAAAACTTGCATGCAACTGCATAATGAGTGGAGGAGCAAGCATGATCAAGCTAGAACTAGGGTCATCAGCATGGAAATTATTCCTGCCTTACCACTAGACCATGATTTTTTGAATGCTTTTTAATTGTCAATCTATACAAAATAAGATGCAACAATTTTGTATCTACTTAAAAAATCTGCGAGTGATATACTTGAAACTTGAACCATTTGAGATTGGTGATTGACATAGATAAAAGTTCAAAAAAAATATTTGCAAGAATGTCAAGAAACAACAATATATTAGTATATTTGTGCACCCTAAAACATGAACATTTAAGTAATACTACTAGGATTACTTGACATACAATAAAGAGGTTAGTTTGGAAAATTTTCTAGCTAATGATAAAAGTCAAAAAGTAAATCATAAAGTGAAATTTAACATGCACAATTGAGAAGTTGAAGACAAGAATTCCACATTCGAAAAAAAAACACTAAGATTTTCTCAAGCATGTTTTGAAGGTCAATCAAATGTATAATCATAAAAGAAAATTGTAATTTCTGGAACTACAAAGCAGATTGTAGATTAATCTCTATAGAACAACAACCCCCAAAATTGATCCTTCTAAGCCTATTATCAAAATGTATTCATTATTTTTTTATCAAACATATGGATAGTACCTATAACCGCTTCAATGTGCAAAACCAATTTTAATACAGAAAGTTAGTAATTAGTGAAGGAGAAAGATTGAGTAACTGACACTATGCTTAAGGATATTAAATTTTTGTATATTCTCCATAGTCGCATGGGTAAGCGAAGTCATTGGTAGAAGACCAATCATTATTATTATTTTTTCCAAAATATCCCAAGTGTAGTAGTCTCGTGCTTTGATACCTATATAATGCCCTCACAAGGAATTGTTGGAAATTTAATCGTCTTGAGCCTCCTTCCATTTCCACCTACCCTATCAGAGCATTTGCTATTTGCAGCTAGAAGTTTATTTTTGGGGATTGATTTTTCCTTCTTGCTCCTGATGTGCTACACAAGTCTATAGTTGAACTTAATTTGGTAAGTGAATTTGAAATTTAGGAGGGAATTTTTTCTTGAGACAAAAGGAATGAAGTAAATTTATTTAGTAAGTTAAAAGAAGAATGTGTTGTAGCAAAAGACAGTGAAGAACATTTTGTGTGAGCTCTTGATAGCTCCTGAACATCAGAAACTATGTGTTTTGTTTATGATTGAGCAGTGATTGCTCCTAATAGTGAGCTCCTGATAGCTCCTGAACATTACCAATTTGGTTGAGAAACTTTTGATCGCTCTCAGAAAGTTGTAATATGTAGTTAGAGTTTATTTATTGAGTTTAGAGTTTTATGTTTTCTGTATTGTCATTTCCAGTCATTGAATAGAAATCAAATATTGTGTCTCCTCTTGCTTCCGCATTTTGAGTTTTTGGGTATTTCCATCTTGAATGGAAAATAGAGAAACAACTTTATGTTTGCATTTTGTGCATTCACTTTAAAATTTTGACAAGGTATCAGAGCTATATGACCCATTTCTTCATGATTTAGGGCCTTTTTTTTTTCTGGGTATCAAGTTTTTTTGTAAGAGACATGGTTGGAGATGAAGGAAAGAGTTGGCAGTAGCCACTGTCCTTTAATGGATAGAACTATGATGTTTGGGCCAAGAATATGAAGACCATTATGGTTGCAAATGATTTATGGGATTTTTTGATAAATGGGTATGTGGATATCACTGACCCAACTGCATTTGCAACTCTCACAAACAACTAGAAGACCCAGTTGAAGGAGAAAAGAAAGAAAGATGCTAAGGCATTAATTTTGATAGAAGCGGAATTGACAAAGTCTATTTTTCTTAGAATACCAGTAGATGAGTATGCAAAGGAAGCTTGGGAAATCCTCCAAACTGGCTACAAAGGGACTAAAAAATTCAGATCCGTGAAGCTCCAGATTCTTCGAAGAGAATACGAGATTATTGAAATGAAAGAAAGTGAGACCATCTCATAATTTCACACAAGGTTCTTGGGTTTATTAAACTAGTTGAGAAAAAAAGGAGAAATGATGGAGGAGCAAAATATTGTTCAAAAAATCCTTAGGTGTCTACCCATGAGGTATGATCCACTCGTAATTGCTATTGAAGAGGTAAAATACCTCTCTACTTTGATGATGGATGAGTTGATGGGTTCTCTTCAAACCCATGAGCAGTGCCTAAATAGGTCTACTACTTCCTTTCAAGAGAAAGCTTTTAAAGCTCAGTCAAATGAAAGAGGAAGGGGGAGAGGTAGAAATGGCTCCTGAAGAGGTAGAGGCAAATCCATACAAGAAAATGCTAGAGGAGAAAGCTCAGGATGAGAAAAAATCCAAGAGGGAGCAAGAAACTCTTAGAACAACTCTTGAAGAGGCATGAAGAACAATAGTTTGAATGGGAGAAATGACAAGAGCAACATTGAATGCTACTACTATCATAAGTTTGGGCATTATGTCAGTGAGTGCTAGAAAAAGCATGGTAATCAGCAAAGACAAAATGAAAATGTGGCTGAAGGCAATCAGTCCATAGCCTTCATCATATGCAACATTGGTGAAGAAGGAAAACTCGAAGTATAGTATTTGGACAACGGTTGCAACAACCACATGAGTGGTAATGAAAGTCTATTTTCTTTCATTGATAAAAATGTTAAATCTGAGATTAGAATGGGGAACAATGGAATAGTTCCAATCAAGGGAAAAGGATCTATCATGATCTGCACCAAGCAAGGTGAGAAGAAGGATGTTCAAAATGTGTTTTTTGCACCTAGGTTAAAGCATAACCTCATGAGTGTTGGACATCTGATCCAAAATGGATACGAAGTGTTGATGGAGAAGGGCCAATGTGTCATTTATGACAAGAATGAGAGGACGAAGCTGTTTGCAATAGTTGCAATGACAAAGAACCAAATGCTTCCTTTAAAGATTGAGACATGCTTCTAATCTCAGTTTGTTGTTGCACCTCTCAGGGATGAAAAATGTACATCAGTATAGCAAGAATCCCTCAAAAGCACCATTGAAAACCTCTCTAAGTTATGACATCTTAGGTATGGATATTTAGGCTATGATGGTTTAAGTCTTTTGTCCAAAAGTAAGATGGTTGATGGTTTGCCAAGGATAGTAGAGCCTAATGTTAGATGTGAGGCTTGCATTTTGGGAAAGCAACATAGGCAACCCTTTCAATTGGGATAATCTACAAGGGAAATATCACTATTGGAGTTGGTGCACATGGATTTGGTAGGACCTATGCAAATCACATCTATTAGTAATAGCAGATTTTTTATGACTTTTATTGATGATTTCGGTCATAAGACATGGGTCTACACTTTGTAGCATAAGTCTGATGCATTTGATAAGTTTTTGTTGTTTAAGGCCCAGGCTGAAAAGGAGATTGGACATTTTATCAAAGTCCTAAGTTCAAATCGAGGAGAGTATACCTCCAATCGTTTTGTACATTTTTGTAGAAAAAATGGCATCAAGAAGGAGCTAACAACCAGTTATATTTCACAACAAAATGGAGTGATTGAAAGAAAGAATAGGACCATCATGGAGATGGAAAGGATCATGATAAAAGAAAAGGGACTCCCAACTAAATATTGGGGAGAGGTTGTAGCAACAACTGTACATCTGATAAATAGAATTCCAAAAAAGGCGGTCTATGACAAAATACCACAAGAGGCATGGACAAAATGTAGATGGATGGTTGAGCACCTAAGAGTGTTCGGTTGTGTACCATATTATCACATGCCTAAAGAAAAGAGGAAAAAATTAGATGACAAGGGTGAGAAGTGCATTTTTATGGGCTATAGTGAAGATTCCAAAGACTATAGGCTATACAACCCTGCCACCAAGAAAATGATCATTAGTAGAGATCTGGAGTTTTTAGAGGATGAGTCATGGGATGGCATGACAAATACTGATAGCTCCCAACAACTCCTAACAATTCAGAGTGATGAAGAAGATGAAAATGAAGATCAACAAGATCCTACAATAACAAAAACAGTTAGCTCCCGTCAGCCTTTACGAGCTCCTAATGGCTCCCAACGGCTCCTGTCGGCTATTGACATAGGAAGATAGTCATAGACAGAGGTCTCTTGATGGCTCCTGATAGCTCCTAATGAGAATAGATAGAAAGGAAACTAGCCACAGACAACCAGAGGATTGGCTCCTGACAACTCCCGATGAGCTCCTGACAGCTCTGGATGAGCTCCCGATAGCTCCCGACAGCTACTGAACCAACCTATTCAGCAGAGCAACAACAGTAGTGAAAGTTTATATCCCACTCTCACCTCCATAATTCCAAAAAGATAAAGGGTCTAAGGGATATCTAACAAGATGAAAGGTATGATGAAGAATTTGATGAGAGTGTGAATTTTGCACTATTTTCTCATAATGATCTGATCTATTTTGAAGAAGCTATGAAACAGGATAAATGGTGAAAAGCCATGGATGAGGAAATAAATGCAATAGAGAGAAATGACACATGGGGTCTAACTGACTTGCCTCCCAACAAGCAAGTTATTTGGGTCAAATGGGTCTACAAGACCCTATGCAATGCTGAAGGAAGGATAGATTGACACAAGGAAAGATTAGTTGTCAAGGGGTACAAACATTAGTTTGGAAGAGACTATGATGAGACATTTTCCCTTGTTGCAAGGATGGAGACTATGTGGGCAGTCATAGAAATTGCAGCCCAGCACAAATGGAAGGTGTTTCAAATGGATGTGAAGTCGGCCTTCCTTAATGGATTGTTGAAAGAGGAAGTTTATGTGGAGTAGCCATTTGGATATGAAGTTCCAGGTGAAGAACACAAGGTGTATAGGATGAAGAAGGCGCTTTATGGGCTAAAGAAAAAGTAGGATGAAGAAGGAGCGTGGTATAGTAGGATTGACTCATATTTGATGAGAAATGGCTTTAGAAAAAGTAATGGTGAGCCCACTCTTTACATCAAGGCAACAAATGGTAATATTTTGATTGTTGTCTTGTATGTAGATGATCTTGTTTTTATTGGGGATGATGATTTCGTCATTGCTGATTTTAAAGAGGCCATGCAAAGAGAATTTGAAATGACAAATTTAGGTCTCTTAAGATATTTTCTAGGCATAGAAGTAAAGCAAATGCATGATGGTATATTTATCTCTCAAGAAAAATATTCAAATGAAATCTTGAAGAGATTTAGGATGCTTGAAAGCAAGCCTTCCCCAACACCAATAGTCGTAGGTCTAAAGTTGAGCAAGGAAGATTATAGTAGCAATGTGGATCTGACAATGTATAACAGTTTGGTTGGAAGTTTGATGTACTTGACTACAACTAGGTCGGATATAATTCATGGAGAGTCTTATTTCTAGATTTATGGAGACTCCAAGAGAGACCCATTGGCAAGCGGGTAAGAGGATCATGAGGTACATGAATAGAACCAAAGGATATGGCATGTTGTACACAACAAAAAAAGAGTATGGGTTGATTGGATACACTGACAATGATTGGGCAGGAAGTTTGGATGATAGGAAGAGCACATCAGGCTATGTGTTTCATTTGGGTTCGGGTGCTATTTCATGGGCTTCCAAGAAGCAACCTATTGTTTCCATATCAACAACTCAAGATGAGTATATAGCAGAAAATGCAACAACATCTCAGGCTATTTGGCTGAGAAGAATCTTGGCAGATTTGAGAGAAGAACAAGAGGATGGAACAAAAAAAATTTCTGACAATGTTTCATTGATAGCCTTGATGAAAAATCCCATGTTTCATGGAAGAAGAAAGCACATTGAAATCAGGTATCATTTTATTAGAGAGTTAGTTGAAAATGGTGAAATCAAAGTGGAATTTTGTAGGTCTGAGCAGCAGCTAGCAAACATATTCACCAAGCCTTTGAGCAAGGACAATTTTGAGCACCTAAAGGGTAGATTGGGTGTTGTTGATTTGGATCAGGATTGATCTTGTTTTGTCGGCTCAAGACCAAGGGGGAGTGTTGGAAATTTAATGCTCTTGAGCCTCCTGTCGTTGCCACCTACCCTATTAGAGAATTTTCTATTTGCAGCTAGAAGTTTATTTTTGGGGATTTATTTTTCCTTCTTGCTCTCGACGTGCTACACAAGTCGGCAGTTGAATTTAAATTGGTAGGTGAATTTGAAATTTAGGAGGGAATGTTTTCTTGAGACAAAATAAATGAAGGAAAGTTGTTCAGTAAGTTAAAAGAAGAATGTGTTGCAGCAGCAGACAATGAAGAACATTTTATGCAAGCTCCTAATAGCTCCTGAACAACAGTAGTTGTGTGTTTTTTTTATGATTGAGCAGTGATTGCTCCTGAACATTACCAATCTGGTTGAGCAACTTTTGATCACTCCCAGAAAGTTGTAATTTGTAGTTAGAGTTTATTTTTTGAGTTTTATGTTTTATGTTTTTTGAATTTTCATTTCTAGTCATTGAATAGAAATCAGATATTGCATGTCTCCTCTTGCTTCTGCATTTTTGAGTTTTTGGGTATTTCTAGCTTGATTGGAAAACAAAGCAGCAACTCTATACTTTCATTTTGTGCATTCACTTTAAAAGTTTGATAGGCATAACCCATTATCTACCCACAAAGTAACCAAAATTAAGAGGGAAAAGGGTTGGTAGGAATTATACTACTTACATCTAGTTCCAATTTATGATCGGCGTTGGGAGAGAAGATCCAACAACAATGTAGAAATATCCATAATAAATGAATAAAAGTTAATAATAAATGAAATTTGATTGCTATTTTATTAGAAATATTAGGTTTCCTTAATCAAATAATAATGGTTTATGGTATGTGGAATGGCATTGTGAATTTAACCTACAAAACTAGTCTTCATTATACCTCATAAGTCATTAGACATTATTTGGCATTGACACATTATATAGCATTGGATATAATAAGGTGGCAATCGGCTTTGATATTTTTGGATATCTTTTGGCATTGGAAATTATGTGTGGCACACTATGGGAATGAATATTATATTGCATTCGGGTTAATGATTGCAAATTCACAAGGCTTAAAAGCTGACAACGGGTATAAAGGTATTGATTAATTTTTATGTCACATTGCAAGTGACTTGGTTTGATTTCTTGAAAACACATATGTCAATGGAAATCGACATTTGGTAGCAATAATGCAAGGCATGATATAATCGGCATTTTTTTAGCAATGTGGTCATGCTAAAATATCTTTGAAGGCATCATTTGGTCGGCATTTTACTTGGCAATTTGTAAATGTTTTGTGAGACTTTTAGTCGACATGATTGCCTTTGATTTGTTCGCATATTTCAAAGGGTATTATGAGTTTATGCATTATCACATCTATCCTCTCAGACTCCAAATGATTATCATTATTTGCAAAGGAAATCGTGTGATTGTTCTTTTGATAGTTTAGGTCAGTATTTCGCTTCTTATGTTCAAAGGGTTCATAACCCTAATTTGGCCACCACCATGGAATCACTCTCTCAACCTTTTCACTATGCATGTTGTTGGTTTACTGATCTTTGACACCGTATAGGAAATATTTGAAGATCATGACAATGGTCGATTCACCTATCAGTCTCCTGCCATCGGGTAAGAGCTCGAATGAGGAAGGAGCTTGGGCTGCTCAGTTACTTTGCAAATCTGGTAAATTGCTCATGGAAAATTAATTTTTGGTCTTCACAGGTATTCATCTATTTATCTTTGCAGAACCGTTACCTTTACTAGCAAGGTTAATAAGGGATAAGTGTTTGCTTCTACATGGAGGTTGAAGATTTGGTTTATTCTTTTCTCAGTTAGAACTATAATGATTTCGCATGCTTAGAATTAGATTTCAATAGTGTTACCATATCAGATTTAAGGAATGGTATTTTTGGGTTGTGGGTAATCATGAAGCCTGAAGAATCTTCTCAGTTTCACACTTGGAGTCATTGGTAACTGTTCTTGAATGCATCATTTTATTATTTCAGTTTCACTACTTTGAGATTTCGGTTAATTTAATATAGCAATAGTTTTAGTGGCTATTATTAATGGAATATTTAGTTTTTATGCTATTTTGTTTTTAGCACTCCTTGTGCAGGCTACTTGAGAAGAAAAACCTTGGGTATCTAGTCACACTTCTATATTTGCATGCTACTGGTTTTCCTGTCAAAAGAAATTGAAAATGTTGATCTTTCCCACATAAACTCAGTAACATCTGGCTCTGTTGCTCGACAACATCTTGGTAACATGATAATCATCTTTGTGCTATTCTTTGAAAGTGAAATACAAGCAACTGTTGTAACCCTTCATGAAATGTAATGATGTATTCTGTAAAAAGAAAAAAAATAGAGAGATTAGGGATTTATCATAACTGAAAAACCTAAAAAGAAAAGAATGAGAACATTGTAGTTCTAATGTATGAAACAAAGTGTGAGGAAAATAGTGAGTTAATAGTTTTGAACAGTATCATGAAAAATTGATGAAATGGTGTGTGAGAAGAAGAAAGTGAGAACCCATCACTAAGAATACATTTTGATGAGAAGTTGTATTGATATTTTATTTGTAAAACTTAATGAGATTTTCCTCAAGGAGTCTCAAGGCTTGATAATGGGTGGAAATCTAAAGTGTCATGTTTGACATTTGAGGATTCTACACATTGTCTGTCAAGAGGCACTTGACATAAATTAGGGAAACAAAGAGATCCTCTATTTCATTGTATGTTTTACTGGGAGAAAAAAGAGGGGTTGGTGCTCCTTGATATTGGTGTCTCTAAAAGGAGGGTTTGGTGCTCCTTGAGTTGGTGCTTAGAAATTAGCCTATGAGGCATTGTCAAAAATGATTATTGAAATGAAATCCTGAAAAAGGTAGCAGGTTAAGGAGTGGTTTTTCTACCCTAGGAGGGTTTTCCACTTGACATATCTTGTGTCTATTTGAGTATCTGTGGTTCATTTGATTCAGTACTTTAATGATTTAAATTGCTATGTTTCACTATTCTCATTTTAGTTTATTTGATTCTATTCAATTCATGAATGAGTTTATCATTGATAAATGAGAGCATAAATTTGGTTTATTTCAGTTTCAGTTAAATTTGGTAAAGAAGTTAATAACACTGATTCATGCCCTCCTCTCAGTATATTTTCACTCCAACAATTGTTATTAGAGTGTAGGGTCCTCTGATAGGTCTTTCCAACTTAGGATTGATTTTGGCTTTGGAGTCTATTCAAAATGTCTCAAGCTCATGAAGGCACTTACATGACTAGAGCTCCATTATTTGATGGAACTGATTATGTATTTTAGAAAATCAGAATGAAGACTTGTTTAACTTCTATTGACCTTGATGTCTGGAGCATAGTATTGTATGGGTACACTATACCTGTTACTTTGCCTACTACTTCTGATGAAAAGAAAAGATATGAAACCAATGCAAGAGAAAAACATGCTCTTCTATGTGCATTGACTAAAGATGTCTTTATTAAAGTCATGGATTGCAACTCTGATAGGGAAATCTGGGTTAAACTTGAAACTATCTATCAAGGGAATGAAAAGGTAAAACAGTCTAAAGTCCTCACTCTAAAACATCAGTTTGAAGATTTAAAAATGAGGGATGATGAAAAAGTAGCTGACTAATTTTTTAGAGTTGATGAAATAGTCAATGCCATAAAGGGTCTGGGAGAAGAAGTTAAACAATTTGAAGTTGTAACTAAGGTCATCAAAACCTTACCAACAAAATTTGAAGCTAAGGTTGCTACTCTAGAAGAGAAGAAACACTTTACCCAGCTTACCCTTGATATCCTACAAGGCACTCTGACTGCCTATGAAATGAGGATTAGTAAAAAAAACACCTCTGCAAAAGAAACAACATTTAATGCTAAAAGGAAAGAAAGGGATGAGCTCACTGAATTATAATTTTTTGATTCTAAAGAATCCCAATTTGTGAGGAAACTCAAAAAGGGTTTTGGAAAGTATAAGGGAGAACATCCCTTTAGACGCTTTAACTATGGAAAAATACGCCACTTTGCTACAAAGTGCCCCTATGGTGACAAAAGTAGTGATAATGAAAAATATGAAAAACTGTCCAAGAAAAAGGCCTATAGACCCAAACAAAAATTCAATTTTAAAAAGAAGAAAAGTTTGTTGAACAAAAATGAAACAAACTCTAAATCTGAAGATTCTTTAGATGATGAGGATGAAAATCTATTCATGGCTGAAATCATTCAACAAGATGAAACTAACAACAATGATGCTAAAGATGGCGGAGTGGATTATGAAGGGGAACTGAAATGTGCTCTAAAAGAGCTAAGGAAACTAAAAAAACAAATGCGTGCTCAAGAAAAAAATACTACTCAAGATTGTTCATAGGAGCAACTCATAAATCTTGAGATACTCTCATTAAAAACTCAACTTGAAGAATCCAAGAGATTTGAAGAATATCTTCGTATTGGCATAAAATTTAAAGATCAAGAAATTCAAAAACTTGAACATGAGACTGTAGATCTCAAAAAGACCATTGAGAAATATGAGAGAAATCTTAAACTGAATGACATGCTCAGTAAATAGAAACTGAACAATGAAAAAAATGGTATTGGTTTTGTGAAAGGTGAATGTTCAAATAACATTACAAAGGACAATGTTGTTGTTGGAAACAAAAGTCCTGAACTCAAACATCCTAATTTTGATAAGGATCATGTTCATCCTTTCAGGAGCAAAAAAATGGCTTATAATTCCTACCCTTTCTTTTATGGGTATTGTTAATTCTGCAACAAATTTGGTCACAAGGTGAACTCTTGCAGATTTATAAATCCTAGAACTGCTAGATTTGGTGTTAGGCAGAATAATGGCCTTGCAAGTCTTTGGGTCATTCTACTAAGCAATGTAATGCTGATCAACAAAATAAACAACTGAAAACTATCAAGGCCTGGAAAGCCAAAGTTGTCAACAACATAGAACATACTATGTTAGTTCAAACTACCTTCCGCTCAAAGAAAAAGAACTTATGGGTCTGGATAGTGGTTGTCCAAATCACATGACAGGTGACAAATAAAAATTCACTAATCTAGAAGATTATGTAGGTGGATATGTGAAGTCTGGAGACAACTCTAGAATTCAAATCAAAGGTAGAGGTTCTCTTCTTTTGAATGAAGACACTCATATTTACAATTTGTACTATGTAGAAGGATTAAAAAATAACCTTATGAGTTTTAGTCAAATCTGTGATAGTGGCTATCAAGTCCTGTTCACTTCATAGGGGTGTGAAATCAAAAATAAGTTTGGAAAAGCTATTGCTACTGGAAGAAGGACTAAGGGAAATGTCTACAATTTACTTGACACCTCTAGAAATGAAAAAATCAAGGTATGTGCTTAATGAGTCATGTTGAAGAAAGTTGGTTGTGGCACAAGAGACTAGGTCATATTAATTTTTACAATATGGTTAGAATTAGTAAAAATCAGAATGTAAGAGGTCTGGCTATTCTGAAAAAGCCTGATAATGCAGTATGTAAATAATGTATCAAAGGAAATAAAACTAAGGTAAGATTTAAATCCAAGGAACATTCCTTTACTAGACCTCTGCAAATTGTTTATACTGACTTATGTGGTCCTACAAGGACTAGATTTTTTTAATGGTGAGAAATATTTCATGTTATTTGTTGATGACTACTCTTGTATGGTATGGGTTACCTTTCTCAAGAATAAATCAAAAGCTTTTGAACATTTTAAAGTTTTTAGAAAAATGGTAGAAAGAGAGTTAGATTTAAAATTGAAATGTTTAAGATCTGAAAAAGGTGGTGAATTCACCTCACAAGAATTCATAGACTACTGTGACAAACATGGCAAAAAAAGATATCATGCAGCTATGAGAACACCCCAACAAAATGGGGTAGTTGAGAGAAAGAACAAGATTGTAAAAGAGATGGCAAGGAATATGCTGAATGAATAAAATCTGAAAAACATGTACTGGAAATAAGTTGTTCATATAGTTGTCTACATTTTGAATAGAGTCCAAATCAAAGTGAAATCCAATTTCACTCCATATGAACTGTGGTATCGAAAATATGCCTCAATTAAATATTTCAGAATTTTTGGCTGCAAATGTTTTATCAAGAGAGACGATGAGAAATTAGGAAGTTTTCAATCTAAGACAGATGAAGGTATCTTTTTAGGATACTCTACTCACAACAAATCCTTTAAATGCTTTAACAATAGGCTGAATAAAATTGTTGAATCTGTCAATGTCAAATTTGATGAAAATATGCTTTTAGATGCTAAACCTATGTAGGATGATGAAGAGGAAGAATTTGAACTTGATATAAATTATGAAGGCTTTGAAACTGCAAAGCCTGAAACAAAGGCAGAAAGTCCTAAACTAGCTGAAGCAAAATCTTAAGATGCTGAAACCAGCTCAGAAAAATGTGTAACTAAAACTCCTTCAAAATATCTTGCTAGAAACCATCCTAAAGATCTGATTATAGGAGATAAATCAGCAAGAGTTCAAACAAGGAAAAAAACACTTAACTGAGATGAAAAATCTAACATAGTTAAGCTTACTACTTTTTGTTTAATCACTCAGTTTGAGCCAAAACATTTTGATGAAGCTCTAGCCAATGATTGTTGGCTTAATGCAATGCAGGATGAAATTGAGAAAAATCAGACTTGGGAGCTAGTCCCAAGACTAGATGACAAAAATGTCATAGGAGGTAAGTGGATTTTTAGAAACAAACATGATGAAAATGTCCATGTTGTTCGCAACAAGGCTAGATATGTTTGCAAAGGATATGATCAACACGAAGGTATTGATTTCGGTGAAACCTTTGCACTAGTAGCTATACTTGAATCAATTAGAATTTTCTTGGCATATTTTGTTTTCAAAAACTTTACTGTATATCAAATGGATG
Organism: Sequoiadendron giganteum; assembly: GCA_007115665.2. Classification (NCBI taxonomy): domain Eukaryota; kingdom Viridiplantae; phylum Streptophyta; class Pinopsida; order Cupressales; family Cupressaceae; genus Sequoiadendron; species Sequoiadendron giganteum. Next base: position 244,332,069 of record CM021106.1, on the reverse strand, counting down.
TTAAAATTGTCTTTCTGAATGGGTATTTGGATGGAGAAGTTTACATAGAACAACCCGAAGGGTTTATTTGTAAAAACAAACCCAATCATGTCTACAGGCTGAAAAAGGTTCTATATGGCCTAAAAAAAGCTCTTAGAGCTTGGTACTAGGCCTGGAATTTGACGGCAACTCCTACCTATCATATGAAAAAAAATTGATGATTTGTTCATTTAAATGCCTGTCACTTTATGTTTTATGAAAAAAATTAACAGTAAAAAAAAATTAAATATCAATTTCAAATCTATTTAGAAATAATTATATAAAATTAAAAATAGTTTAATCCTTATTCAACTCATTATCTAAAATTTTAACATAATCACCAATAAAACACAAATGCTGCTCAATCACCTATAAAAAATGCTATAAAATAAAAATGAAAGCTCAAATCACTAATCACTGTAAACAAAATGTTATTGAAAAAACAATGAAAATTTGTGTTATGTTATTCATATGATATCCTATATATATTAAAAAATGTAAAATTATAAAATATTGATAATTAGAAATAAATGTAAAATTCTTAAATTTAGTGTTACAATTCACAAGAAGTTTCTAAATTCATATTGAAAATAAATCTTGTTAAAATATTCAAAAAGTTAAAAAAAAAATTATATTCTATTTTGAAAAGATTTTGTATTAATATATATTTTTATAATAAATATTACAAATCATATATATTAATATAAAACAATGATAACTATTTGCAAAAATGTTAAAATTTGAAATTTATTGTTAAAAATATTTTAAAAAATTAGAAAGAACTATATTTAATTTGAAAAATTCTATTTTGAACAGATTTTAAATTAATAAATATATTTATAATAAAACATATATATTAATATAAAGTGAAATTAGAAAGAATTATTTCAATTATAAACAAATTTATATTTTTATCATAAATATTATATATATATATATATACTACAATAAATTTTTACGGTTTAATAATAATTTTAAGTGTCATATTTACGGTTACATAAAAATATAGCAAGTCAAATGATACGGTCTAATAAATTTTTAGGTTGTAATATACGGTCCAAAATACAAAAAAGGGTCAAATAGACCATCAAATTCCAGGCCTGCTTGGTACTCCAGATTGGACAGTCACTTACTATCAAAAGGTTTCATTAGAGGAGGATTTGACAACAATATTTATGTTAAAATTGAAGGGTTTGATATTCTAGTTGTTGAAATTTATGTTGATGATACTATCTTTGGCTGCAACAACATTGCTTTGAGTCAAAAATTCTCATAGATTATGGCATTTGAGTTTGAAATGTCTATGTTGGGAGAACTATCCTTCTTCTTAGGTCTTCAAATCTCTCAACTTGAATCTGGTATCTTTCTCTCTCAAACAAAATATGCAAGAGATATGTTAAAGAAATTTCAAATGGATGAATGTCATCCAGTTAGCACTCCAATGGCTACCGGCTGTAAACTCAGCAAGGTTGATGATTCTCCTGCTATCAACCAAACTGACTATAGGTCAATGATAGGTAGCCTATTATATCTAACAACCTCAAGACCTGGCATAATTCAAGTTGTTTTCATGGTTGCTTAATTTCAGTCATCTCACATTAATGTTGTTAGAAGGATTCTTAAATATGTACAAGGCACAATTGATTATGGACTCTGGTATCCCAAAAGAAATGATTTTTCATTAGTGTCATATACTGATTCTGATTGGGCTGGTTGTCTAGATGATAGGAAAAGCACCAGTGGTGCTGCTTTCTTTCTTGGTGATCATTTAGTGGCTTGGCACAACAAAAAAAAACAAGAATTTGCTTCGCTCTCTACTACTGAAGCATAATATATTGCTACCACTTCTTGCTATACTTAGGTAATCTCGGTGTCACAGACAATATTTGACATGGGTATTGAAATCCCTAAACCTATTTCTATTATGTGTGATAATACTAGTGCAATCAATATCTCAAAAAATCCTGTTATGCACTCTCGCACTAAACACATTGCTATTAAGTTTCATTTTCTCTGTGAAAAGGTGTTGGCTAACGAGTTTTCTGTCAATATGTTCCTATACAAGCATAATTTTTTGACATTTTTACAAAACCGTTGGCTAAAGATGTTTTTGAAAGACTTAGGTCTAGATTGGGAGTTGTCTCTCAATCTATATTATCTTAATCAGTCTATCCTGGTGATAGGGGGAGCTGGTTAGCTCTTCCTGCAGCTCATACTTTGCTGCTCAAATGTTACATCTGCAACTTCTTAGAAATTCAGTGTTAATTCTAGTTTATCTTTGTTGACTTCCCTTTATCCTTGTGACAAAAAGGGGGAGAATTATGAGCATTTGCTTCTTGTACTTTATTTTGGCTTGGTGGCTCAGTTTTTGCCATCAAGGACAAAGGGGGAGTTTGTTGAATCTCTCGTGCTAAGTTTTCCTTGATCACAATATGTGTTATAGTTTGGCATCTTCGTGGTTTACTCAGTTGATTTTCTTTGTTTATGTTTGGCATGCTTACTTCACTTTTGATATTATCTTAGGTGGCACTGATATCTTGACTCCTTGTGCACATCTTGGTTGAGGTATTCTGGTTACAGGTTCTTTGTTCCATTGATTAGGTGACATTTTTCTGGTTTAATAATTAGTATTTCAGTGATGCACTTAATTATATGACCTTGGCATGAATCAGTATTCTATAGGTTGATATGTTGTGGCTTGATCAGTTTCTAGCTTCATGAAATTGTTAATGGTTGTTGATCATATTCAGAGTCATCTTGCTCCATCCTCTTTTAGGTAATGATCTCTGGTTCTTGATGCTTGGGTTTATGAGATATAGTTTTCTTTTCAGTTTTAACAAAACCCTATCGGGTTTCCTTAATCAATTGATAATGGTTTATGGTATGTGAATGACATTGTGAATTTAACTTGCAAAATTAGTCTTCATTATACCTCATAAGTCATTAGACATTATTTGGCATTGGCACATTATATAGCATTGGATATAATAAGGTGGCAATCGTCTTTGATTTTTTTGGATATCTTTTGGCATTGGAAATTATGTTTGGCACACTATGGGAATGCATATTATATTGAATTCAGGTTAATGATGGAAAATTCACAAGATTTAAAAGCCAACAATAGGTATAAAGGTATTGATTAATTTTTATGTCACATTAGAAGTGACTTGGTTTGATTTCTTGAAAACACATATGTCAATGGCAATTGAAATTTGGTAGCAATAATGCAAGGCATGATATAATCGACATTTGTTTAGAAATGTGGTCATTTCAAAATATCTTCAAAGGCATCATTTGGTTAGCATTTTACTTGGAAATTTGTAAATATTTTGTGAGACTTTTGGTCAACATGATTGGCTTTGTTCTACCCACGGTTTTCAAAGGGCATTATGAGTTTATGAATTATCACATTTGTCCTCTCAGACTCCAAATTATTATCATTCTTTGCAAAGGAAATTGTGTGATTGTTCTTTTGGGAGTTTAGGTCAGTATTTCGCTTCTCATGTTCGAAGGGTTTTGAACCCTAATCTGGTCGTCGCCATGGAATCACTCTCTCGACCATTTCACTGTGCATGTTGCTGGTTTACTGATCTTTGACAATGTATAGGAAAGATTGGAAGACCATGAAAATGGTCGATTCACCTGTCAGTCTCCTGCCATTAGGTAAGAGCTCAAATGAGGAAGGAGCTCGGGCTACTCAGTTACTTCGCAGATCTGGTAAATTGCTCATGGAAAATTCATTTCTCGTCTTCACAGGTATTCATCTATTTATCTTTGCAGAACCATAACCTATTAGTGTAATTAATTAATTAATTATTACACTAGCATAAGTTAACTTAGGGTTAATTAATCATATTAGTCCTAGGTTACTTTTTATCATTTAATAATGGTGTTGAGATAAGATTCCCTTCTAGAAGATGAGTTGTCTTTTCTAGAAGTTATCTCCATCTTGTTATCATTCCCTAGGTTAGGGTTTCATGTTGTCACATGAAGTGTGGTTTGTACACTTGGCAAAATCTTATGCATTCTAGGTTTAGCTCTTGCCTATTTAATCAGGCATATGTACTCTTTGTAATTAAGAATCCAGATCATCATAATAGAATCTCTGTTTTGAATGGCATTATCATACATTCTGTGTGGGTGAATATTGCTTCTTGGCAAAGGTCCTCCATTGAAGTCTGCAGCTTCATCAAGGCAACCTGTGTATCTAGCATCCCAACAACCTTTACTGGCAAGGTTAATAAGGGATAAGTGTTTGCTTCTGCATGGAAGTTGAAGATTTGGTTTATTCTTTTCTCAGTCAGAACTATAATGATTTCGCATGCTTAGAATTAGATTTCAATAGTGTTACCATATCAAATTTAAGGAATGGTCTTTTTGGGTTGTGGGTAATCATGAAGCATGAAGAATCTTCTCAGTTTCACACTTGGAGTCATTGGTAACTGTTCTTGAATGCATCATTTTATGATTTGAGTTTCACTACTTTGAGATTTCAGTTAATTTAATATAGCAACAGTTTTAGTGGCTATTGTTAATGGAATATTTAGTTTTTATGCTATTTTGTTTTTAGCACTCCTTGTGCAGGCTACTTGAGAAGAAAAACCTTGGGTATCCAGTCACACTTCTATATTTGCATGCTGCTGGTTTTCCTGTCAAAAGAAATTGAAAATGTTGATCTTTCCCACATAAACTTAGTAACATCTAGCTCTGTTGCTCGACAACAACTTGGTAACTTGATAATCATCTATGTGTTATTCTTTGAAAGTTAAATTCAAGCAACTGTTGTAACCCTTCATGTAATGCAATGATGTATTATGCAAAAAGAAAAAAATAGAGAGATTAGGGCTTAATCATAATTGAATAAAACTAAAAAGAAATGAATGAGAAAAATGCAGTTCTAATGTATGAAACAAAGTGTGAGGAAAATAGTGAGTTAACAGTTTTGAATAGTATCATGAAAAATTGATGAAACAGTGTGTGAGAAGAAGAAAGTGAGAACACATCATTCAGAATACATTCTGATGAGAAGCTATATTGATATTTGATTTTTAAAACTTAATGAGATTTTCCTCAAGGAGTCTCAAGGCTTGATAATGGGTGGAACTTTGAAGTGTCATGTTTGACATTTGAGGATTCTACACATTGTCTATCAAGAGGCACTTGACAGAAGTTAGGGAAACAGAGAGATCCTTTATATCATTGTATGTTTTACTGGGAAAAAAAAGAGGGGTTGGTGCTCCTTGAAATTGGTGTCTCTAAAAGGAGGGGTTGGTGCTCCTTGAGTTGGTGCTCAAAAATCAACCTATGAGGCATTGTCAAAAATGATTATTGAAATGAAAGCCTGAAAAAGGCAGCAGGTTAAAAAGTGTTTTTTCTACCCCAGGAGGGTTTTCCACTCAGCATATATTGTGTCTATTTGAGTATCTGTGGTTCATTTGATTCAGTACTTTAATGCTTTAAATTGATATGTTTCACTATTCTCATTTTAGTTTATGTGATTGCATTCAATTCATGAATGGGTTTATCATTGATAAATGAGAGCATACATCTAGTTTATTTCAGTTTAAGTTAAATTTGGTAAAGAAGTTAATAACACTAATTCAACCCCCCCCTCTTAGTATATTTTCACTCCAACATGTGCATGGATATGGTATTGTACTATATGTCAATCTTTATACCAAACATGTTAGCAAATAATTAAAAAATGCATAGAAGAATTTCTAAACAATCTTGCATGAAAATATCAGTGGGTTACAACATACACCTTGAAAGAATATATGATTCATAATAGAACATAATGGTGGTTTGATAACTTTTCCTAATTAGTATTTATAAAATGTTTGGAATGCCAGAGAACAACATGATTAAAAATATATTTACAAGATGCAAATTTTTGACCAAAGAAAAAAATGATAAATTCAAAAATAAAGCCAAGAATCAAGGGAGATTTGAAACAAATTTTATGTCAAGACATTCAAGTAATGGTTGAATAGTGGTTGGGGTGGTGGACCTAGGTCAATTGGCTAAAGCATCTTGTTGCAGGAAAGTGGTAACGAGGTCTAGTTTCCCTGTAGTTCCCATGGTACTAGAGGGCGAGTCACGCCAACACCACCGATCATGCAAAATACGTTTACTAGGAGCACGATAGTTTATAGGGGGATGGATACCCGAACGATTCTTTTAGTCTAAAAAAAATGGTTGAATACTGGCATTTCTAAGTAACATGGCACAACGGTATACTTGAACTTTAATTAACCTTTTTCGATTATCATATTATTAATCTTTTTTGATTTCACACAAAAGTGCTGGCTCAATTTAGCAAGGTATAGGTTAACTAGTGTTGCATAATGTTAATTGAGATATTGAATAGGTAAAAAAAAATGACTATGTAAGGAATAGATGATTATAATTTAGTTTGAATCTGGTAGGTGCATCTACAGGTCATGGAAAACTAGGTTTACTGAACCAATTCAAGTACAAATTTGTTAGAACTATTAATAGGTTACAAATGCAATGATAAGTCTTGGTTGAGGTGTGGGGACTAAAAATTTCATCGGTCCAAAGAAACCTTGGAAATAATTTATAGGAAATAGTTGGTGGAAAACACATACAACACAGATAAAGGGTTATTTTAAAATGCATGTTTAGGAACTAGTAGTGTTTGATGTTGTACATATAACAATGTAATGTTTATTTGTGGCCTTAGTTGGCCCAAGTTCATAAGAGGATATCATCCTCATCACTTTCATCTAGAGAGTGGCAATAGTTTATTAATGCTATCATTATCAATGGAAGATCATTCTTTCATAGTCAAAATAATTATTAAATAGGTATTCCTTATTATTGTAGATTGCAAGTTAGTGTAAAAATAGAATTAGAAACATATCTCAACAAGGATGTTGATCGAAAATCATTATACGTGTACAAACACAAAATTATAACAATTGAAATTTGAGAATATTGCAGTCTTTTGTTGCCACTCAAAATAGTACATAGACTTTATACAATATTGCTATATGAAATAGGAGATAAATATTACATGAATATAAATCTATTCACTAGAAATTATTTTGTTTAACAACAGGAAATTTAATACAATCTGCCAACACACTAAATAATTATTTACATCAGGCTAGAACAACAATATAAGAAAATTTGTATCCACTCTATAAACCTAAAACATTGAATGGAGCAGCCCATAAACTACTCACCACCCAACCATAGGACTGGGAAGTCCACCCTCGAGCAGGAGACAAATCCCATATGCAAAATACCGATGAAAGAACCAAAAATAATAAACATAGATGCACTCACAAAGAACTTGCACATGAGATTCTTACAAAGTGGGAGAAGGGGGATTATGTAAAGCTCAAAAAACTCACGTACTAAAAATAGTATTCCAAAGAGAAATCCATATTCCAATAAGGAAAAGTGATACATATATTAAATGAAATTTCCATAAATTCTCTAAGGAAATTTACAATAATGAAATACAATCTCATACACCAATAGGGTGTTACATTACATATATTTCAATGTTACAAGTGTCAGTTTCCCTTTAATACTTTTGTGATGATAATTATACATTTAGAGATTGGCTATGCAAGCCATACAAGTATAATACAAGAAGTAAATCCATGTAATATAAGAATCTCTATCCTCAATTGCCATGACTCTAAAGTTCTTCTGCAAGCTGAGGCCAAGAGTGAGGTTAAGGCACTTTTTCCACCCAACCACAAAGTACCGAACTTCCTCGAGTTTCTCCCTAACATGAAGAAAGCACCAACCCTGCACGAGAAGCCTAGCAACCTAGAATGGTATAATCAGGAGGGAATCTATCAATGCATGTCTGATGCTTATATGCAATTCCTAAACTACAATAACATAATACTCACATACAGGATGTGGCAGAGACATATATAAATCTAGGCTTTTCAAACCAACTATTTCACTAGTATAGTAGCTTGGCCAAGCAATAATAATAAAATGGTAATTTAGAAAAAAAAATCTCTAATTAATAAGTTCTTTCAGAAACAAGCTTTTATTATTCCAAGTTTTCTATTTGGTTTGCATGTCCATCTATATTTACAAGGGAAATAATCCATAAGAAAATAAGTTGTATATAATCCATCTATATTTACTTATATTCCATGTGAAAATAGAAAATATATGTATTTATATATATTTTCATGTGCATAATAGATTCTAATAATCAATTCCCAATTTTAGTGGTTGGTCTAAAAATTACAGATTTATATATAATCAAAAGGAGCACTTTCCAATCAAAAATATATTCATTTCAGAAAGCAATTCTTGCTCATTCACACAAAAAATACACACACACATATACATATATATTCAGAAACTTATCATTTAACAAGGAAAAATAATTACATTTTCGAAAGTATATATATATCATTTACAATTAGAAGTAAATTCACTATCCAAACTAGATATCTTCAACAATCATGTAAACTATTAAATTCATAGTATATATATATATATATATACAGATTTAAATCCAATAAAAAAATAGTCACAATTCTCATCCAGTGAAGGTTCCAATTTTTAACCAAACTAATTCAAAATTAAATCAAACCATGGTTAAAGGTGAGGTTGATGGCCCCTTGTGGGAGTGATACCTATGGATGGCAACACCCTCTCCATAGGCTGCAGCCTATGGAGGGGCGGTTTCCTCCACAACACAACCTTCCCCAAAAGGCAACGTGGTTGTATATAAGCCATAATCTATATTTATTTTAAAATACTTTCATCAATAGTTAAAAATAATGATTCACTATTTGGATCATAGTATATGAGGTTTTTATATTCTTTTCAATATATATTTATAATGGTATTATATATATGTATATATTATACAAGGCAATATAATATATACAGATATATAATATTATTAAATTTGTTGTTGGTAAATACAATATTTTAATGATAAATTTAAGATTCAATTTGTATTACTGTACAAAATACAATTTGCAGTAATAAGATAATATAATACACACACACACACACACATATATATGTATATATTATATACGAAACAAGAAAATATAGACTAGTACAATCATGATGCTAAATTTTATATAGAAAATAAAACGTTAAAACACCAAACGCATGATTACAATATGTACAATCAATTGGGTATCAATGGAGGAATTCAATCTTTCACACAAAACAATCATTTATTCAAACATTTTGAAATTAAATAGATTGGGAAAATGAATAAAAACCTAGAAAAACACTATCTTGTTGGGCACACTTCTTGTTCTCCTCTCTTTTCCATTGTTCTATTTCTACTTTGCCCAATTTCCCTAACTCTACTATTCCTATTTTTTATTTTCATTTTGCAGATTAAAAAAATAAAGAAAAATGAATCTAGAGTTCTAAATGAATCTTCTAGTGTTCAAGAATTAGATATTATTCCCTTTTTATTATTTTCTTTCTTTTTTCCCATCTTTGTTTACTTTGTTTTTTCTTTCTAAATTTAACTTTTTTTCTTCATTTTTTCTACTTTTCTAATGTTTTTCTATCTCAGTAATTTATTTTCGAAAAGATTTCTTTATTTTCTGTGATTTATTTCAAATCTATCCAATAAAACTAAATTTTAATAGAAAACATGATTTATTTTCCATGCATCACAATTATCCACAAAATAAAAAATAAATATCATTTAACCGTCAAATGAAATCATTAATTAAAATAAAATAAAACTAGTTATTTTATTTTCTAAGTGCATTTAATTAAATAAACTAATAGAAAGTAAGAAATAATATATAATGGGGTGGGGGCCCTAGCTCAGTTGGCTAAATATTTCCTGTTGCAGGAGGTTGGTCATGAGTTCTAGTCTCCCCCACCCCCGTGGTACTAGAGGGCATGTCATACCAATGCCACTGATCATGTTAAACTTTTTACCAAGTGCACTGCAGTTTATAGGGGGTCATGCTACCCGATTCCTACAGTCTAATAAAAAAAAAAGAAACAATATAAAATAATTAACTAAATGAAGTTCTAAATACAACTATATGTTCACTAAGTGTTTGTGTGTGTGAGGGATACCATTTCATCTTAACCATGCCAGGTAGCTAGCTTCCTCTACCTTAACCACACCCTTGGTCTTCAACATCCTGCAACTCATGAAAAATTAGGCACCCATTAATAGGTCATTGTTCAAAAATAAATCGAAGCTATATAACTCACTATTCCAAAATAACATTTTTTATATTGCATCATTTCAAAATAAAATAATATTCATTGCATTTCATCTTTTCAAAATAAAATAATCATTTACTTATTTCATCTTTCAAAATAGCATAGTGTTTATTATTCCACACATAGTAATCCATAAAAATTTCCACATAAATTAAGTTTAGGTAACATCAAATTCCGAGACATAAAAAATTCCCTTCCCTCTTGGGGAACAATATTACATTTTCATACACATTCAATTTCCATCTGCAATTTATAGACTTCTTTCTCACAACACCAAATTCACAACTCCTTCACATCTAGCCACTCCATACTCCATTCATCACCCAATCCTCTCATTCACAACACCTCATCAACTAGAAAATCCATACACCATACAAAACTCAACCCACCCATCTCCTCATATATACATATAAAATCATATATACCCATCTCCTCAACCCTACACAAAGAAGGCTCTCAGCCCTCAAGTGAGATCTGCTCCTTCTACACACCAATAAACCTCCATCACACAAAACCTTTTATACACAAAACAAAAAATAACAAAAATATTCATAGCACAAATTAAATCGATATAGCATTCAATAAACACATCAAAATTTCCAAATCAAATACAAAACTAACCTTGGCTATCCAAGTTAGGATTAACCCAAAAACCCAAGCAAAGAATTCAAACTCTATTATTGTCCTTCAATCCCCAATATCTTTCAACCAATCCCCCAAGGAAAGAAAAATCTTCACACTAATTCCTCTCTAAAAATGAGAAAGAAGAGAGTAAAAAATAAAATTGAGAGCCCAACCATACCCAAATCCCACACTAAAAAGAATTCCTCACTTCTCTACAACTTCCCTCAAATGAAAAGACTACATTATAAAACACATTTTCCTCCAAAACAAACAAAATCATAAAAATCAAAATACAGTTAACATTAAACCTTCCCCCTTTTTAAAAACCAACAACTATATTTTTAACATTTGGACTTTGCTTCCAATTCTTAGGAAACCTGGGTTTTCCACCTCCAATATCTCAATACAAACATCAATAAACTTTGGAAATGATAATCAAAACATTAAGTATAATCATTAAAGTTTTTTAGCATCAAACAATAATAAGATCTATCAAGGTAATTAAATACATTTATCCTTGCAGAAATTAAACATTTTTAAATAAAAACATTTTATGACCAATCTATTTTATTAAATGAACATATCACATCATCTATAAGCAATTAAATATTTAAACACATAGATTTTAAATTTATCTATAATTCCAAAATGATAGTATCCAAGTACCAAAATCTCCTCACTACATAAATATGAAAACCAAAGTCTCTAGACTAAATTCAGCTATGCCTCACATCTTCTCTTCTCAATTCTATATTCAAATTATTTGATTTCAAATGAAATTAGATCGTGCAAGTAAAGCATAATCATCTTAAATTTTCCATAACTTTTTAAAATTAAAGCACTTTTTTCCTATTAGGTAAATTGTTACCAAAATTCTCTATAGCTCCACAGAGACCCAAATTCATTCCACAATCCTTTGCATATCATATTTTTACTCTAGACATTAAGGGGATTGAAACTCTCATGATTTTAATCCTCTTTTATAAATTTTATACCAAAACATCTGTGGTCCTAGCTTTCATTTGTAGAAGTCACAATTATTTAGGCGGAAATATGTATGCAATTGTAGTGACAAAAAAAGTATCCCTTTTCCTCACTTAATCTGGGACTAATCCAAAAAATGAGCTAAGTGATGCCTTAATTTGGTGTTGTAATATGTTTTACATATTCACATTAAGTTTTGGGTCCTTTTCATTAAAATTTGGCTTCTTTATGCTTTATTTGGTTCTCTTTTGCATCCACAAGCCTAATTTAATGCATTTTTCTCAAGATAATCTCGACATATAATAAAAAATAAATCATGATTCAATGTTTGAGGTTGTCTGTTCCAAATTTAGTGATCTGGGACTCATATGCCACCTTGTGCATATGGTTCCCACCTAGGGCTTAGGGCCTAATTTTAAACATTTCCTTAAACAAGACATTTCTCGAAGTTTGTGTCTTGTGTTTAAGACACTAGGACTCATACGCTCAAGGTGTCGTATGAGTCTCGCTTAAATCAAGACCTATTTTAATTCAAATTCTTGGTGGAATTTTATTATCCTAGACCTGATTTCGGCTTGTAGTGTTGTAATTTCAAGAAATTTGGCATAAAAAAATATAAATACAAGGTTATTTCACATAGTTTCTCCTAGAAAGTTAATTAGAGCATTCCTAAGACAAGTTTATGAGATTAAGAGTATTCAAGAGCATCCAAGAGAAAATCATCACTTGTATTTGGAGGTATATTCAAGATTCAAGCATCATGTCAAGGTCATCATGCATCATGTGTGTTTTTGAGCTAACATTTGTGATGTAGGTGTGAACATAAAAATTCCCAAGATCCCTTCAAGTGAGTTTATTTTTGCCTAAGTATCGACCAAACCTCTATGAGGAATAGGCAATATCGGGCCCATTTGTGCTAAAGCTTTAGGCTAAAGCTTTAGTAAATATCACTACTTGTCAGCCAAGCACTCCTCGCGAGGTTTCCTTCAATCGCTTTTCAAAAAGCCTGTGATAGGCTTCCACGTATCAGTCATTCACAATATTTTGTGCCTCTTTACATCGCTTCCCTTTCGAGCCTCGACCACATGCTATGTAGCATCAGCTCATGCATATTTTTTGGAAGACCCTACCTTCGACGTGGTATGATGGAGACCTCCACGTGTCTTCACAATGCAATTTCTTCATCGCTCAAAGGGAAGGATAAACATCGGGCCCCAACTGATTGCCGTGTGATCTTCTAAAGACTTCATCGCAGGAGAAACATAGGCAAGAGACAACCTATCACCAACTGCCATGTTCTGTAACTACCACCATGAATGGATTGTATGTGTCAATTCTTTGGTCTATTGCAACCACTACCATCACTTATAGGGGATGCATCCGACCCTTGGACGTCCTTGTTCATGGCCCAAATATTTTTGGTTGTAATGACCAAAGGAAATTCATTGCTAATGCATCATTACTCATGTTCAAAGAATCTTTCCTGTTACTTCCTCATCAAGCTGGGTTTTCATTATAAATACTGCTTCTTCTTTCGAAGCAAGAGAGAGTTTTCAATTTGAGTTCCAATTTTTAGTTCAGATTTGGGTAGAGGAATTGTTAGAAGAACCAGGCCTTTAATTTCTTGATTAGATTATTGTAAAGAACTCATAGACTATGCCATTGTTTGGTCTTTCTGATTTTTTGGATATTTGATAAGTTTTACTCTGTCATTATTGTACTGGATGTTCAATTCCTAGACTTCTATAAATTAATATAAGTTTTATGGTTTAGATCATGTCTTGGACTCTTCTTTCTAGTAAAAGTGTATTAAGTTATTTATGTCAGATAGTGAATCACTCAAGCTTCTATCTTTATTCTGCCATTCTGGAACACAGTAGACTACCCACGGCCGCTTAAGTCGTATCCCCAAGATAGATTTATCATGTCGCACATCTAAATCTCGGTGTATCACCTTAGTTAGATCCGTTTATTTTATATCTGCTTCCTTTTCCCATTCAAAACCCTAGTTATAGAAGAAGTCGACTTCTTTAAAATCTGGAGGTTACTCAGTTTGGCACAATAGGTCCTCCCCTAAAACTAAGTTTCCCACAAAGGGTTGTTACCTTGCCAAATTTTGGCATCAATAGTTTTTTTTCTTGGAACACTTGGTGGGACCTTAAACAATAACCAAATCAAAAGGGTGTGTATGTCATCGGCCTATTACTAGGCCGCAAACCACAAAATAAACCTAGCTTGTTAGTGTCTCTGTTGGTAACAAATCATACCAAAACTCACCC